>JASANG010002608.1:0-291796 GCA_030248215.1 Enoplolaimus lenunculus
GAGTTGTATCTTAGCATGGTTCTGTCGTGATGAAAATTTGACGATACTCGGAGTCTATATTAAGCTTGCATTGCATTTTCTAACCAAATACGTAAAAAATAATGCGAGATAATGACACGAATTCAAAATTTTTTACGCTTTCAGCGCAATTGATCTCTATTAAGACGTAGAAAAATTAGCAGAAATGCACTGTATAATTGTAAAGTAGCAGAACACAAAAAATCCTTTGCAACCGGAAAATTCATGGTCCACCGCTGTCAAGCAGGATACTGGTGTACAAATTCGTCCGGAGCTCTAGTTTTCTTGTGCTGCGCATACGCACAATAATTGTTAATCACTGCTAATTGTTCAATAATTTGCGTACAAGGCAAAATGATGCTTATTCCACAAACTGGTCAGGACCTCTAGATTGCAACTGATAGTGAACTCACAAGTATACCATTAGCGTATTCGCTTACCAATCTTTTGCATTTCAGCTAGTAAAATAGACCAATCAACCGTTGCATTGGACGCAACAGAATCCTATTACAGCTTCAGCAGCACAACAGAATCCTCTAACAGCAGCAGCACAACAGCATCAACAAGAACAACAACAAGAAGAACAAGAACAACAAGAACAAGAACAACAAGAACAACAAGAACAACAACAACAACAACAGCAACAACAACAATAAGAAGAAGAACAATAACTACTACTTATGCAACAACTGAGCAATCGCAAGCTTTGGCAGGTGACGAACCAGACGAGGACGATTTGGAGGAATCCACCAAACGTGACCTGCAATCAGAAAACTGGAAACCTGATGCGCACCAGCAACCCGATTCAAAACAAACAGTTACCCCTGGTAAAGGAATAACCCTACAACCCTCAGAAAAGTCGAAAAATTCAAACAGTCCTGCGACAGTTAGAACTTCTACAAAAGAAACTGATGTGGATAAGCCAAGTTTTGGAGAAAACGTTTCAAGCTCACAGATTCCTGCTGACAACAGTGAGTCAAACTCTTCGTTCGAAGAATACAAATTACACACCGCAAGTGATGACAAAGATGAAGCTTTCAAAGAACAAAAGAAACATTTAAAGGATATGCCACCGTCTGCTCGTGCAGTTTTGAACGAAATGTTGCTTTATATAAATTCGAATGACAAAAGTTCAGGTATAAGTGCAGTTTGGTTTTCAGATATGTATATATTTGTGTTTTACATTGTTGTTTTGTAACATATATGACACAGTATCTATATTTTCAAACCTAAGGCTTGTGCAAATATTGACTGTTTATACATGTACTAGACTCGTATCCAAAATATTAAACAATTAAAACCGGGATCAGGTTTCAATGGGCAGCCCGGAACTTGGTTTGTCCCAAATTCATGCGACAGAGCACGAAAAACGGTGATAAAAATAGTTTATTTCCAAAATATGTTTTACGGATGTTATTCAAGATTCAGTTTTATATCATTTTGACCAAACTCAAACTACCCGACACTTACTGTAAGTCCGTGAAATATGCCGTGAGCGAAATCAAGAGTTCCCACCTGAGGGCGGTGACCAAAACTTTTCATGGCTTTTTCGCCAGCTTGAATCTTTGAGTTTTAATCAAGTTGCTGGTCGTGTTCTGTCATTTTTGTATATATTTTAGAACATAAACCTAATAGACACTCGAAAGAAAAGATCACGGTAAGAAAGACAAACAGCATATATTTGAAGCAGGATCTAAATAGATAGTAAAAATAACAGAAACGAATAATGAGACCAAAATATCGGAAAAGAAAACAAATATTAAAGTATAAAAGTTTCGTAGATATTTAATTTTGTCTGCCAGTACAAATTAGGGAAACAAATATTTATCCAGAAGGTTTTCTAATGTTCAAAAATAGCAGATGCAACCAAATTTTTAAAGATTTTGAATGAGTTTCGTCATTTCTATCTCATATCAAACAATTGCGACATATCTCTAACGAAAAATTGCGCGATTTATTTGGAATTAACTGAGTTTAAATGTTAGTAAACGTTAGGTAAATGTACACTTTTTGTAAATTTCAGCAATATTCAAACAGTAGCAGAAAAACAAAATTTGCATCAAGATATAAAAAACGATTTTAAGGAGATTTTACCTACTGCAAAAAGTTCACCACAGGAGAAGTAGTGTCCGTAATTGAGAACCTTAGAATGGCCTCTCTTGATTGTTTTTGCAACATCTAGCAGCATACTGGGCTGACTAAGTACATAGTTGTTCAGTCGCAAAATTTATATTTTTACTAAAAAGATAGTAAACTGAAAATTTTTCGCTTGAATGCAATTATTTGCTCTGTTTTTAGTATCCATATTCTGAACCAGTGGTTACTTTTCTGACAGTTGCACAAACGTTTGGATGCGTTTGGACAGTGTCAGTTTTAGCGTTTTGTATTGGTTGTTTTGCTCTCCTAAGGTTTGTTGAAATTGTTTTTATAGAATTTCATTTTTCGTATTAATACTGTAGTGACCCGAAAAAGAGGGGGACTGATATTTATTTGGCCTCTCCGGAGGGTGCCTCCCCTTATTCTTCGGTTACGGACTGTTATTTATTTTCAAACAGCCTCCGCCACCCTTCCTTACTGATATATCCAGTATTGCAACTATCCGTTGAATTATACGTTTTTACATTGCATCTAAAGCTAGAACGATAATGTAAGGTTATACTTTGGAATGTTACTTTCAAAACTTAAGTACTCTTTTAAGTTTCGAACTCAAGTTTATTTGATTCTCTAGTCATTTATGCGCTACAATTGGGGATAATTGACATTTATGGACTCTAATAGGGTTTAGGGACTCTGTCCGCTTATTACGGTAGGTACCTTTTACGTATATAAAAATCTGTGTGAGTTAGAGAAATTTTTAGGTTTTTTGATGTTGTTGCGAAACGAGATTCACATACTTAGAAACTGCAAATGTTGCTTTTATTTGCAAAATAAATTCAAGTCGTCTGAAAGATGACAAACGTATACGAACAAGCAAACAAGAGTTGTATACACACTATAAATTTCAGTGAATTTAATAATACAGAATGAGTTGAATCACTGACTTTAAGTCTCAATTAGGACGTTCAAAAATCAGACCTTTACTGAGAGTTACAGTGCATATAATTGATTTTCAGTCAAATATGGGCCGACAATTCTACACTTAAATTTAAATATTAATATTCATACTTGCAATTTGTATCTCTTAGAGTATGGCATCATGGAAGACTGCTTCAACTTGGCCAGGAAGTGTTTCTCCTTACTGGCCACATTCTAATTATGACAATGGTTCGATATCAGTGGCATAAAGTAAGTTGGATTTTTTATAACCAAAATACTTTTGACGAATCAACGGCAACTTTGGCATTAGAAATAAAAGTTAAAGTAATTTTTCAAGCATTTGTAAATCAGGCCCGTATAGTAGCCAGGTTAGTCTGCTAGCTGGGGTCGAAACAGTTTTTGGAGTGGCATGCGGTTAAAATAACAAGTGCACAAGTAAAGATAACAATTTCCATGCGACTTTTTCCATGGAGGGTAGGCTACCATCCCTTCGGGCTACGGAACAGTTGTAAATTTTGACAGCGATTATCCAGAATTAATGTCAAGATTTCTCGAAATATTAAAAATAAGTCGGTAAGTAACTACAAAATGCCTTTAGTTTAGTAAGTAAATCTGCACTTGCTTTCCTGGTGCCGACAAAACAAGCTACACGGTAAACTTCAGTGAGTAGATGCTAACTCGAAATAAGTTGAATCCATTGTGAAATCTGAGTTTTGAAAATCCTAAATCAACTCAACTCAGAGTGAGTTAGTTTGCACTACTATTAACTGAGAAATAACTAACTCGATGATACTTCCTGCGCGTGTCGAGGGAAAGTGTACGAGAGTCAAAATGTCAATAAACGGTTTCGTTTTCAAGGCTGATGTTACGTGTGAATGGGCGTCAATTGCAATTCAGTCGTGTCTAATAACTGCAGCTGCGTTTACTGCGCTTGAATCGATACGCTGTTTCGCTCATATGACAAACACAATTTCTCGGACGGCAGTATTTGGACCGATTATTACATTGGTTATTCCACTTGGTAAATGTTTTGCGTTTAGTCCTCAAGACAACACTGTTGAGTCGAACGTTTTTCCAGTTCGGTTGCTCATAACCGTGATGAGATATTGTAATCTATATAGCATTTCGGATTCGCTTCAGGTTGGATTTGGTTCCGCGGGCCTAAAAGGCGCGAGTCCAGGCCGTCAGCGGAAATAAAACGCAACAGTTCCCTATGCTAAAGTTTAAACCTTAATACTGTTTAATAGTTTTATTGGCCGTGAAAATAGCTTGTATCTTCCTGCTATTTAGTTGGACGTTTTGCAAAGGAGCGTTTATATTTTGGTTTATATTTTCTCACGATAGATTGACATATATGGCAAGTACTTGATTTGCAACCACAATACCGTTTGTTTGATGCTTTGTTTTGTACTCTAAAAATATGAAATTTGCGGGCTAGAGCCCATGCGGGCCAGGCCCAAGGTGATGGGCCCGAGGCAGGCCCGGGCCGTAAAAGCTGGATCAGTTCCAACCCTGAATACACTCTTCAGCTCGACACTGCAAATATAGAATTTGCGTTTGTTTTTTTTCTAATTTTCCGTGTTTGATACTTGTGTGGTTATTTGCTTCAGAGATTGCAAATGTTTTTTTTCGTTTATATTCCTTTAAATTGGCGAGCTTATTAAAAAGCAGTTTAAAAGATTCTTTCAATTATATACCCATTTTTTCCAGATTTTTTTCATCAGATACCTAATTTCAAGCTAAACTTTAAGCCCAAGCGCTCTCTGACGAGCAATTAAAAGCGTAGCGCTAAAAGCCTTCTTAAATACAGTGCTCAATCATTACCTGTGAAGCAGTCGTTTTGACCGATAAATCTATCTATTGTTACAGGAATTGGCTGCACGTGCGCTTGCATTAACATCGCTGTTGAATTTAGATTCAATGAGTTCAACTATTCGTACGTGGTTAAGTCACGCTTTGATGCAAATATTAAAAAATAACAGTTTTTGATTTATCGATAAACACATTTTGTTTCTTTAATGTAAACATTCATCTTCGATTTGGGTTAAACTTCAAAGATTTAGTTAAACTTTGTAATTTTTTGGCACATGTAAAGAACAGGGCCGGATCGTTTTCCGGAGGGGCTATAATAGAGTCAGTTGAAGCTTTAGATTAATTTTTTGCTTAGGCTTACGCTTACGCTTAGGCTTACGCTTACGCTTAGGTTTAGGAATAGGCTCATCCATACGCTTAGAGTTAGGCTTAGGCTTAGGAACACGCTTATACTACTGTTCCGGCCATGTTCTATACATGGGCCAAAACGCAAATGTAAAGGTTCCTAACTTATCAGTTTGTTAGCTTACTTATTAGCGATTGACAGGGATCAATTTTGTGCCAGTTTCTTAGCGAAGACCAAATCAAGAATTAGTTTTTCCTGCAAAAACTCCGAATTGATACCTGTATTTTAAACATGCCCTATTGGCGTTGGTGATTGAAAATAGTTTCAATTCTGCACCATAGTATTTTTCGTTGCAATCAGGAACGTTTGTAAAGCCGGGATAAAGTGTACATATATACCTACCCCTTATATAAATTTGTAGAGAAACAAGAAAACACTTGAAATTGGCTTTAAAACAACAATAATGTGGACTTTAAGGCCAAAAAAAATTTCTCGCTCATTATGTACACTCGAAAAAATTGTACATGAAATTACACCTGATGAAATGAAATTCTGGTTACTCCACTGATTGCGATCATCGCTACCAGAGGTTCCGAATACCGATAGTTTTTTGAATATTTGATCTGTGTCAGAAGTCGGTAAAAAATCATTATTTAAGTTGCTGGGTGAATTATTCAAATCAGTCACACTTGATAACGACAGTATCAATCCCAGCGATGCTATTTGTTTCGGCGTTAGCGTCAGAAGCGGCCGGAGTTCACAGAGTCTGCGAGACACTTCCGCTGCAAGATGAAAATGTAAAACGATCTGTTAGGTATGGCGTTTTAAGGTTGTATTAATGATCAACAACTTAAAAGGCTGCTAATATGATGAGCAGTTGCTTCCGATAAATCAGGATAAATTTTATTAAATCCAGAAAAGAGATTACTGGACATGGCAATCAAGCTTCGAAGCAATTCATTCCTGCCCAAAAGAAATATAGTAAAAAGGTATTGTGTGCAACTAACATGGGTGAAGTAAAAATATAATTAACAGTCCGTACAAATAACAGGTGGTACCATCTTGAGAGGCAAAATAAATATCAGTGGGCCCCTATTATTCGGTAACTACAGTAATCCCGAAGTCTTAGTGATTTCTCAAACACTATGACAACTTCTAGCACTAATAAAATAATTCTAATCTTAAAAATACATCCAGAATGAAAATCAATAATTTAGTGTTTTTAGAAATTGAAGCGCATTTCATGTTCCAAAATCTGTTACATTTGGCTTTACAATAATTCGTCCAATACAATTAGTTCCGAAAAACTCGTCCTCAACACTTCGTGCCACGAAAATTCGTCCGTTGTAAAAATTGTCATCTGTAACGTTTACCCCTGCAATTTTCCCTAGAAAATGTGTCAAAAGTCAAACTTGTCCCGAAAAAAGTTGCCCTGACAATTCGTAGACAACAGTATGTCCTCGATTATTAGCTTCCGACGCCGATACAACAAAATGCTTACTGTTTCAGTGTAACCCAAGCAGCAATGATACCGAAAGTTTTGATCAGTGCCGGGTCCGGATTGGTAGGATCTGTCGCAGTTTATACGTTCCGGATTGAACTCATCATGACGTTTGTAGTTTTAAATATTGCGCTCGGTTGGTATATATTTTCGATGCACGTTGCTGCTGAACCAAAAGTTAGAAATGTTTTATAATGTTTAAATGGTTTAGAATTACCACATTGACAAAAGGATCCAAATTCAGAACACCTTGTGTTCACCGTCACATCTCACAGGTACAACTTAATTTAAAATTGATCTTAAAACGTGTTGAGTGTACCTTGTGCACCATTTCGCAAGCGATGAACAAAGTCAAGCATAACTGCTTAATCAAACAAATTTGATTGAATTAATTGGACATTTCAAATTATGATAAAGATGGTAACTTGGAGATAAAACTGATGCACCTATTTCGCACACCGGATATCCGGATATGAAAAATGTTTAGATATGTCTCCGAAAAGAAATATATCCACATCCAGATATTCGTATGCATCCGGATATTCGTCGGATATCTGAAATGCATTTATTCACCGAACCACGTACAATAATGTTGCAATTTGTTTTGGAACCGTCATTCAGCATCCAATAACATGTTGAAACTTTAAAACCTCTGATGATAATTCCGTAAGGCAATACACTTTAGACCGTTGAAAAATGAATTAATTTTGAGCCTGAAATAAGGAAGCAGAAATCATAAGAAACCAAAATATGCGATAGGTTTCGAAATTTGTTTATATTTGGCAGGCTCTAAACTAAAAAATAATGAAGATTAGTCTGTAACAGAGAGCGCATAACAGTAGAATTACGTTTTATAAACTATCCAATCGAAAGAAAACAAGTTTTGCCGGAACAGGAGTTGGCGGTGAGACATACCTATACAGTTAAAATAACGTCCAAATTGTGAAGTTCACGAAGTATTTATTCCGTATAATATTGTCAAAATTGAAAACAACTATATTGCATTGGTTCAGTGCATCATTCAAAGAGAAACCAAACCAATGTTGTTAACACAGACAATTTATTATTTAGAAGTAAAATAGATTCGGATGTTCAAACGGTTTCAGTCAACATCATTGTTCTTGTGCAAGCAATCGCAACCAGTCCAGTAATAAAGTCGATAAAGATAGTTTCTATGAAACTGCTTGCTGAAGCAGCAATATATATTGTTTGCCAATTTTTAGGTTCAAAAGTTTGTTCGAATGATAATCTCAAACGTTGCCAAAAGATGCTGCGGCTAGCAAAATATGTCGTTCTGTTCCGATTATAAGAAGAATCAGAATCGTCAAAGTTGCTAACGAAGTTTCAGTAGATATGTATATAATTTCACTACAAGTGGTCAATGTATAGATCAGGGCCGCAACAATAGTACAAGCATATTCCTAAACCTAATCGTAAGAATGAGCATACCTTAACTTATGCAAAAAAATTAATAGTCTAAAGCTTAAACTTACTCTATTGCAGTCCTGTAGAAAAACGTTTCGCCCATGATCTTTACATAGTTCGTAAAAGTATACAAAGCATGTTGACCGGTGTTTACGACCAAAATAAAACTTTGCGCTAGTTTAAATTTTCGGCTGTCTAACCCTAAGCCTAAGTTTAAAGCAAACGCGTTAAAACGCAAATTTAAAATTATGCGTTATTTTCGCACACGCTTATGTACTTTATTTGTTATGCTTGGATATTTCAAGTTAACCGCGAACAAATTTCATTTTCCTGCATCATATCATGTGATATTCGGTAAAATTTCGGAATATCATATGATATTCGCACAAATGTCCCGTGGTAGCATGTGAAATATATGGCTGTTTGTATACGATGATTACTGGAGATCAAGGATTTGTATAAGCCAATGTCATGCAACATTCACATTGTGTGTACATAACCGCTATTCAAATCACATTTTATGTTGCCGTGGAATCAACATGGACAAAAATGTGAACCCCGCACAATGTTTTAAAAAGTTGTTGGATTAAAACCGCTAAAGAAACCAATCAGTGTTAAGCAGTTAACTGTTTTCAAAATCTTTTCATTTCATTATTATATAAAGACAGCCAATTGCCGTGCGCAAAAAACATTAAATAGCGGTTAAAAGATTCTGGTAAAGTCATGCCCGTAGCGTGACCATCCCAAGTTAGGGGGCACTCCAAAATAATACGAAAATTTCGCAATACTTGGGCATTAAATTACTGTTAGCTTTAGTGCCAACTTCTCTCTGCTCCTGTATACATCGCTTTAGTCAAACGCAAACAATTTATAATTTACTACACAACTGAGATGGTCACCAAAGCAAACAACTTAACCCTTTCTCACATAAATATTTTCTATTTCCCCTGAGACATATATACTTTTATCCTAGGATTCGAACTCCAGTGACTAGAGTGGGAGGCGTATACCATCACCACTCAGCTATAGGAGCTTGACGCTCGAGCCCGAGGGAGCTCTCACGTCTTGTGGTGATTTAGTACTATGTATACGTGTTGCAATTGTTAAACACAGTGCGATATATATTATTTAACGTATATACACTGCGCTGAGTTGCCTATAGGCAACTCAATGTGAGAAGGGGTTAAACAGAACTAAAAAATTCAATCCCATCTTCGTTCAGCTCATATATGCACTCCGTTGTTCCGCCAGTTTCAGCTTTTTGGATCTGATCGTTTTTATGGTACGTAAAATGTTTGTTACCACCTGTCACCAGCTTTGCCTTGAAAACATTTTTCTCGTCGCCAACTCGTTCGCGCAACGCCACGTTGGAAGGCGCAACTCTATCGACCTCGACTCTAAACGCAACTGTTTGTTGCCATAGTTTCGAAGTAACATCGCATGGAGCATATAACGGATGTTCATCTGGTTCCGTTTGGCTATCTACCTCTTGATATCCGGTTGGTCGTGCTTGCCTTGCAGTGATTAAATGACGGCTAGCAAAAACAATTAGTCGATGATCGTGTGCCAAACTTTTCAGAGAGCGTGCAATTCGGTTTTCAATTTGCCTGTATACCGGTAGTTTTGTCGCTGAAGCAGAGCGCAACAACTGCGGTTGAGATTGACTAGAATTATCCGGTTCACGTTTGTCAAGTTGATGGAATGCTGTTACGGAATCCAATATCTGTAATGGAACTGCATGCAAAAGAAAAATTTAGCTAACAATTGTCAAGTTCTTTTTTGGTAAACAAGATTCTACAACTAACTTCAAAAGCTTCCGCCTTGACGATAGTTTTCATCTGAATTTCCTTGAAGCCAACGGTTAAAAGCATAAATATTCACGACCAAATAAAAACAGACAATGACCAGACCCCATCTGTAGAATCCAGTTGCAATGATTTCAATGACAACAGAGCATTTTGAGGCGTTTGCTTGGTTTCAAGCTTTGAATTAAAATCACGGTCATGCTTAAACCTCCAAACATTGTTTATGACTTGTTACTGTTTTTCACATCGGTAAATTTACACCTTTATTATCTAAAGTGTTTATTGTTTATCATATTTATCTGGTCCGGCACTTGCAAACTCACAAAAAACATTAGCAAACTGGCGAAAGTGGGGTCAAGATGGATTATTTATATACTAAGATTCAAAAAATATAGATGACGTAGAAAAACTTAAAAATCTGCCAATATTGTATTAAGATTACTGGTATCTTACTGTGCAGATGAGGATTGTTTTGTAAAATCGCACCGGGCCGCTTGAAAAAATGGTTCACGGCGCCGTGCGGGATTTTTGCAGGTGGCCCCAATTCCATTTCTGGATTAACTCACCAACACGGATGTATTCCGATTTTGAATCAGCCAGTTGTCCAAATGTTCCAAAGCATAAATCAGTTGCCGAGACGAATTCGGCTGAATGAAATGAAACCTAGTTAGCGAATCTTTGACAATGTTATCCACTGTAACGTCATCGACGTCGCTTTTAGTGTTGCCGGCGCTGTTTAACGAAATTGACAGCTGTGAAAATTTAATCATCATATGAATGAATTTTTATTAATATCGCATACTCGGTAGCCAAGAAAAGAATATATAGCTTACATTACCGAGGAATATTTGGCAACCACAAGACGTTTAAGCACACCCTTGTCAATTAGACTAAACCTCGACATACCACCACTTTTCGGCCTCTAGTAACATGCTGAGCGGCTGGAGTTGCATACCATAGCGGCAAGTCTGCTTCATGCTTTACGCGTTCAGTTACTAACTTAGTGCTAATACTAAGAACAGAGACTGTATTATACACACGAAATACAATATAAACGCAACAACGACGACGAAAAACAACGGCTACAGTTGCAATGGAATGAATACATTATGCAGACGCAAATCAGTATTTGTCCAGAAACCTACGCCTGAGCCGTAGCCTATGGTGACGGACGGCGCCAAACGTCATCAAAAGTATACCGCCACTTTAAATGTGGGATACAGTTTAGCTTTCATTAAGTCTCGCTCAAAATTCGATGTTGTCCACTATCAGCGCGTTCATTTATATTTCTAAGTGCACTGCAAACTTACAATATGCTTAACTCGATTTTCGAGCACATCAACCAATCTAACGATTGAAAACCGGTGATCTGTATCGATCCAAATTACGTCACGTTCAAAACCTCCAACTGTCACATCTGGTAAATCACTTGCAGGCGAAGGCAATCGGGATATACCGCGTTTGAGACCATTGAAATTTTGGGATGCGATCGGCTGATTTTTAAACAAATATCGTTGCGGTAGTATTGTCTCGCTCACTAAATGTAGTAACAATTGCGTTTTACTTGATCCTGAACGGCCAAAAACTTCGATTATATCCCCCTGGCTTGGCTGACGCGTAGAAAACACTGGAAAACGGAATGTTAGTTGCGGCTTAGTCTCCAGTCGGTACAGTAACTGAAATATTGCAATATGTTTCAATTTAAAATTTTAGTGTTATGAATGTCTTGAAATCAATAATATTTCTGTTACATACAAGGCACATGTGTCAATTTCTTCAAGAAATAAATAAGTCAGAATTTACTTTAATTGCAAGCCAGGAATTTGGAAAGAAGGTAACGTTTGATTCAAATTTCGGATGATGTTTTTTGTGCTATCAAATTAACTAAAAAAGTTGATAGATGCTATAGGACGACGCCTGTCACGAAGGGAAGTTGCCCCTAAATTTCCCCTGGTTGGTTCCTTACCTACGTATAAATTTAGTATACTCAGCCATTTGCTCAGTACCCACAGAGTTGGAAGCGGGACGGGGCTGGTTACCTGCAATCCTGTTTCGCTATGCGCCATCAATAACTATTGCTTTCGTTCTGAAGTTCTTATGTAAATTACAACATAGATATGGTATATATTGTTTTATATCATAGAGAGCGCCCGATTTGTTAAGTTTAATCCTGCCGCAGGGGTTATTTTATAAAGCTTAATGATCTGAAGAATTCAAATAGGTAACACTATTACACGATGCACCGATAACAATTTCTGGTCCGTACAGCTAACAGCGACTCAAGCGACCAAATACGAACCATGTCTCTCATGCTATAATGAGCGCGCTTCGCACATGTAATGTCCATACCGTTTCAAATAAACAGTAAAAATGTCCATAGCGTTTACAAAAAGCAATTTCAGTTTGATCGCTTGCAATGCAATTTGGTGGATTTAGGCGTTTTCAACACCGATGAAGCGGGCAAATCCAAACTCTCGAATGGTTCGAAACATCTAAAATTTTGCGAGAAATTCAAACCCTGAAAGTCATTCAAATTTTGGGGATATAGATTCACATACAAAATTCACATTAACGAAAAAAATAAATTTCGGCGGGAGGATTCAAGTTTCGGCGGGAAATTCCGATTCGGGTGGAAAATTGAGATTGTGACGGGAATATAGTTTAAAAAATTTAAATTTAAGTTAAAAATATAGATGTTGGCGACAAATTAAAGTATTAGCAGGAGAATTAAAATTTTGGTAAAAATTCAAATTTCACCTTCAAAATTCACCCTCTGACAGGAAAATTGAAAGTTTGAAGGAAATTCCCCTTTTGGAAGAAACTTAAATTTGGCCACCGAATTCAATATTTTTAAGCAAGGTATCGACATATATACATCCCACAACTGTTGTGAAGTTAATAACTGGGGCGTTTTCTGTAGACAGCGACAGTATAGAAATGTCCACTAGACCATTACGAAAAACATTGCATATAACACGTGTAGCTAACTATATTACCGGACCTTCCGTGGGCGAAGCGAACGTGTGAGAAATAGCACTATCGAAATAAAAAATAATGCGCAAATATAAATAATACTAACAATTTAGCAGTGGCTCACTGTGTTAACTGAATTTTGGCAGGTTACAAAGACCAGCTGAGTCCATAAAGAAGAAGTCATTTCGTCTTGCATGTTTATCTCACTCAAACTGACTAAACTTATGTTATTGCTTAAACACAATATCTTACATGTTTTTCTATTTCAATTTTAAACATGAAACGTAGCACAAAATAGGTAAACGACTTAAAAAATTAAGAAAAACATAACTCCTATGCGTTTTGACTTTTGATACACATATACTTGTCGTCAGCGGTTATCGAAATGCCATGCAAACTGCATTTTTTACACTATAAATCTCGCTGTACGATACAGTTTAGTGCCAAGTGTAGGAGGAGTTCCCACAAAATTAATGGGACTGTATCTAAAAATTAAGAAATTTTGCCATTTTCTCACATGAATAATCATAATTACATTCTCGCTAGCGTTAGCGAGAGAAGAAAAAAATTTAGTTTTAGAATTAAAGGGCAAATTAAATGTTTGTGCTATGTTACAATTCAGTATTTTGAAATTTTGTCATAGTCCCTTTAGGTGTTAGTGAGGAACACCCCCCCAACTAAGGGGCCCATGTAAAGATCAGGGGCGGATCGTTTTTATGAGGAACTGCAATAGAAAAAGCTTAAGCGTTGGACAAATTTTGTTGCTTGGCTTTTTTAGGCTTGGGCTTAGGCTTAGAAATCTGCTCATTCTTACCCATAGGCTTAGGCTTAAGCTTAGGCCTAGGAATAAGCTTATAATACTGTTCCGCCATTGTTCTTTACATTGGCCCTAGAGGGTATGCAGGCTTAGCAGGCAGACGTTGGAGCTTTCCAATCTTTAGCGTGGTGATCCGCAACGCCGAGCCGATCCAGAAACCCATGTCAGTGGTGCGGGAAGGGTATCCGAAGCTCATCCTCATTCAGCGAATTGTGGCCCTTTGTAAGGTATTTTCTGGGTGCAGCACCGGGTCAAAAAGAGGATGCGTGCATGCGGAAGCGCAATACATAACGGTAAAAACTCGCGAGCAAAGCGAGGGAGCAGCCAAATAAGCATTAACAATGCGAGGGATATACAGATAGGCAGTATACAGGGTGCACCAGAAGTGAAAAATACCGGAACCGGAAATCAACAAATTTTACGGGAGCCGGAGGTAAAAGCGGAGTTGAGACGAAATTAGGTAGTTTAAAATTTTACACTATGTTTATTGATTTTACGTTGTTTCTTACCAAATCTCAGTAATGTTTTCCTCCAAATTGTGCCAAAAGTTAAAACAAACGCACCAAACAAATATATAAATTTTGTAAAAATATGCAAAATTTTATTACCGAAATTGTCAGAACCTCCGGCAAAAATTCTACCGGAGGTAGAGCCAGAAATCGATTTTTTGCCGGAGCCGACCTCCGGGTATACCCAGGTGGTAGACGTAAGAAGTTGACGATTTGCTGGTTTTAAAAGCCCCCAAATCGCAATTTAGTTTCAGTTCTATCCCCATGTTATGAATGTTTACTGCCCCACTCCGATACCAGTATAATATACTAAAATACACAATTACGACAACAAAACAAGTGTTCTAATTGCTGTAGCGTGATATGCATTTTCTTGTCAAACCGAGTCTAAATTCTGGTTTAATCCAGCCACTGGCTCACAAAATACCAATATTTCTCCAAGTCCCGAGAAAGCCGTGCAATCCTATTAACCCCGTTAGAATTACCCAAATTCTGCTAAACTAATCCCGTTAGAATGGCCTACTCCGGATAAAGAATAGTGAGAGTAACACCGTTAGAATCACCAGACATTTCCAAAGTTCCCCGAAATTTATCCAAGTTCCCCAATTACGCCATAAACCCCAGCATATAAAATACTGTGTAAACTGCGGCGCAATAAGCAACCCAGATACCAACAGGAACTCCTGATTTCCTTCACATTCCAGCCTTCGTGGCAATCCTCCATTAAATTAACTCCGCAAACATAGCCCGAAAATACCACCTTCCGTCAAAATTCCGCTAAATTCCAATAAGAAAAGTAAAAATGTTAGAAGAAAAAACCGCAACGTTTTAATGTGATCTGATAATGAATCCGGTCCTGGCTACCCTTCTGGGCGTCTCGACCAAATTTGCATACTTCGACCGACACCCAGAATTGTGGCCCTGAAGCTAGCAAAAGGGCTTCGACGCCCAGAAACAATTATACAACAACAACAATAACAACAAGAATTAGACACCCATAATGGGTACTGACATAGCCTAGCAATTTCGTCTTCTGCTAATATAGCCAAACGTGACATACAAAATTTTTTAACGGCCACGCAGGGCCTCGGTAACGTTTACATTGCGGCACAGCCGCCATAACATCGATTTTACACTTTTTACGCCCTAAAGCAACGCTTAAGCCTAACATAAGTTCTAAGAGAGACTAGGTAGAGCCAGGGACTCCATTAAGGTGTGGTTTAGGTGTAGCCATTTCAACTATAAAATCACGTTTCAGGCTGGCTCATGGGCGTTCTGTCGATACTTAATCATGATTTATAAAAAGCATCATACAAGAAACAAAAAAGAAACTTTATTCGATAAAGCAAAGCAACCAATGAGCTATCTATAAATTTAATACATTTTTATACAAAGAGAAATAGTTCAGCACATTTCACGATATGTCGTATAAGTGATTTAAAAAGTTATAACAACCGTAACATTTAAGCCACGTTAAAAATCACCAAAAACACCAGATTCTGCGCATATATATAATAAATACATATACCCAAAAACCTAACCATTAGTATTGATTTCTAAGAAACAACACCAGTGGCATGCAAGCTGCTGCCATTTAGCATCATAAAACAACACTCTGAATGCGGTTTCGGTATTTAAGCTAATATTTGTATGGAAAATGCCCAACAATTAAAGATCCAACAGAAGGTTAAGCGATAGTTTAAAAAGCTAATCAACGAAACCAACATACGACAAATTGAACATGAACAAGGTTCTATTTTCGCTAGCGCAATAAAATTAGTGCCGAAGAGTATACCCTATTTTAAGAATTCGAGCGAAACAGATTAATAATTATACTAACAAATTCTATTGAGACGAGTAAAAGCAAACAAACACAAAAATTTACAACCGTATATCTTATTGAAAGAGGCTGTTGGCTATAATGAGTGGACAAATTCGAAAATTTAGACATAATTATAGACCAAAATATCTCTTAGCAGTGTTAAACTAACTTTCTAGGTTAACTAAACTCTAACTGATCGGTTACGCTTTAAGGTTATTTGAAATATGACATGTTTTTTGTTTTATATTTTAATCTAAACTGAATGAACTCTAAAAACTACGTAGTTTCTGAGCAGCACTTATACCTTAAACTAAAAACAAGTTTAGCTTAAACTCGCACTAAATATAAAAATATGTTAGTTTAACTTAAACTTAAAACTCTAGTTTAGTTAGTCCGTATAACTTAGGACAAGTTTTAGATGGTACGAGCAAAAAAGGTTTCATACAACATTTGACAGTATATTACGTTGTAGTTTATATGTTTAACACAAATTTTGTTCGTTTGTTTGATCAGATTAACTACTCGAAACCACCACTTGAATGTTGCCAAAACTGTGTTCTCAAATCCATCTTAAAAGTCCAAATACTTGCTGCCAGCTGAAGACTAAGTTGTGTTCACTCGTAAGCCACAGGTATTAAATAGTTCAGTTAACCGAATAACAAACGGTGGCAGGTTTTGTAATCAGTTTTGTTGGGCACAAATTACGCTTATTTCAGGTTTTGTCTAGACACTTCCCACTATATTTATGGTTAAAGCTTAGGCTTAGGATTAGGCAAATACTTAGCGCTTCGAACCTTTTCATAAACGCAAGTAACACCAAGAACTTTTCAGCTATATAAACGAATCGAGAAAAATTAAAACATATCTGAAAACATATATGTTTGGCCAATACATAGAACAGGGCCGTAACAGTAGTATGAGCATATTCCTAGGCCTAAGCGTAAGAATGAGCTTTTACCTACGCCTAAGCAAAAATAGTTTAAGCTTAAACTTACTGGATTGCAGTCACACAGAAAACCGTTCCGCCCTGACTTTTACATGGGCCTAAACTTTAAACAACAAACTTTTAACATTCAACAGATATACATATAAATATTAAATGTCTTGAATATGAAGCTCCAAAAATCGAAAATTGGCAATTAAACGCATTTTCATTCGACTTCTTTGATCCGCCGGCTTGATTAAGTTGTTGTGATATCTTGAGTATATTTTGTAGTTCACTGACATAATTCAGCACCATATCAAATAGCAAGTTTTATTTGCCACGCTGTTATATCTGCAGCGAATGTCATCAGAGCATCGATCAGAGCAGTTCAATGTTAAGTCCGATACCTTCCATAATTTTAGTTGGCATATTTGAATAATTTTAAAATTGGCCTATTTATATCGATCATAGTTATACTCTACATTTCAAATATTTAAGCAGTCGTGTTATTTTTGATAAGATATATTTTACTACCAACAGCTTCCACTGTTACTGTTGCCCCAGCACCTTCTGAAAGTTCGTGATTCACAAGCTGCATTTTGCACCATGATTCGAAAACTAATATATTGTCAATGTTATCACCCATATTTGCCACGCAGTTGGTTTCCAACGCTTTTCAATGATCCGTCGCAGCATCCTTCAATCCGTTAATAACCGAATTCACCAATTAGAATTCATTGTGTACCGTTGTTTTCTGACAACCAATCAAATCACTGGACTTCAAGGTTGAAAACATTGAAATTTCAACGTTCATTCACGTAGCCATTTCCTATTTTCCAGTTCCACTTGCATTAAACAACGAAAACATCGAACGACTTCCGGCCGTTTCGGACAACGACGCATTTGTTTCTTCAAGTTGAATTCGATTCGCAATACTCTGATACGATTTTGAGTTCAATTTTTCTTCTTCGATCCCGTGCAATTCGAATTCAGAATAGACTTTCTAAACAATTTAAAAAATTTAAACTTTTTATGATTATGACCAACCTGGGTTTATTTCTTATTTTAGGAACGATTCTCGCAATATTGTACAATAATTAATAACGAATCAAAATTAACAACTGCAGTATACTGCCCGTGGATTCATGCACGTTCAGTCTAATAAGTCCTCATAAGTAAAAAACTAAGAACACGCTGCCAATATTCAGGCCTCACTTGAAAAACTGAAACAGACAGCAGCAGGCAGGTTTTTCAATATTTTTACATATTTCACTTTAATTGGCATTCTCAATCCTAATCTATATAACAGTATTACTAATTTATAAGCATATATGTGATTTGAACAAAAACTCAATGTTCAAATTAACTGTTAATACTAGCCTTAATTAAAAACGACAAACAAGTCAACTGGTATTGTGACAACGGCTGTTCAAGTCGCTCTGTTAACCAGACGTTAATTGTCTTCAATTGACCATCATACCAATGCTGAAATATTCTACTGTTAGCACAAAGAGACCAAATTTCACATATGTGAACAGAGCGTGGGCAGGGTTTTGAGAAAATGGGTCACGTCCTGTAAAAATTTCAAAAAGAACGTTTCTTGGGTTACCACCTGAGAAAGTTCCTAAAAACAAACCCCAATCCAAAATGAGCGTTGATCCCTAGACTTCCATGAGAATAACTGGTTAATTTGACCCATGTAAAAAGGCTTAAGCTTTTGATTAATGTTTTTGCATGGGCTTGGAGTTAGGTAAAACTCATTCCTACACTTAGGCTTAGGATTAGGCTCAGGAACGCGCTTATTCTATTGTTACGGCCCTGTTGAACACGCTTATACTATTGTTACGGCCCTGTTCTGTACATTGGCCGTTAATTGAGAAAAACCCATTTATTACGTTTTATCTGGCGATGCAACTGGCAAAAAAATTAAAACCACACACTGAAGTCAGATGTAACTAAAATGCCGCCGCGTGAAGCAACAACAACTTTCAATCCAAAATAATAAATCAAAATTGCAAATTTAAATCGGCTAACCTCAAACAAATTTTTAATATAAACTCCGTCGACGACTATTTGGCTCAGCTGTTCGCTCGATGATCGTACAAAACTGACATACTGGTGACCCATATGACTGCTAGTTTGCGCTTTCAATGGGTTTTTCTAAAATAAACAAAAAATATCTACTTACCACAATTCATTAACCCGCCATTAATAGCTCTGTTCAACGTATTGGATTCAATCCAAATCTTCATGGTTTCGATGAAACATTACAAAACCTCCCTATTTTCTTGTTCACTGTACACAGTCAATGCTAGCCACGAGTTCGGAAAAGTTTCATTCAAAAAATTCCCGAACTCAACGCCTTTATATAGCCATAGCACCCATAATGATCAATGTGGCACGAGACCGAAAATTGTCATTGGACAATATGCTGCAGTTACTTTAATAATAAGTCACTGCAACTTATATTTCAAAAAAACTTTCCCGAACACATCCTTTTAATTTTGTGCCAAAGTACTTTAGTACATATCAATTTAGCTTCCTTACAACTTTGATGACTTTACTTTTAAAACTTATCGACATGACCTCAACTGCATGCAACTCCATACGCTCAGAAAATGCCTGGATATCCGGCTCCGGAGCAGATTTTCGCTATTTTCTATTTGAGATGTTATATATCAACGGAACAATTTATTATTTTTTGAAAAACATGACTATTCTTCGCATTTGCACAGTTGTAATATTTCATGTTTCTTGAAGCTTCAATTTTAGTTTCTGGTCAGAGCAATAACTTGCAATGTCGCTTTTCGGCAACAGAAAAAGTTTTCTACTGGCGACGCAAGAACGTATTGGTTAGAGGCGTACAAGCCGGTCCAGCCGAAAACAATTTATGATACAACTTTTGTCAAGGTCAAATTGCAATTTTTTGCCTTAATAAAAATTCGCTTTTTTCAACCCACGGGCGTGCAGCTGCACCGCTGTGAATTGCGCAATACCTGGCAGAGCAAATTGATTAATTAACGTTTTGCTGCTATTTGTGTTTATCATCCGGTTGGTATTCGTTTCCGGTAACCGTTCAGTTTGGAAATTAAAAAATTGACATGGAAAATTTGAACGTTATTCTTATTCCAATTCATTACAAAATAGCAAGTATGCAACAATACAGCGGGTTCAAAACTGACGTTCATCGGCTCGACTGCAGTACAATTAAGGTCCCCACAACAGACATAGGCATAGGCTTAGGCTTAGACTTCGAGAAAAGGACGGAAACTTTCCATGAAAGGACATTTATGAGGAGAGAGATTGTCCATGAGAATAATTATGGGAATGGAAAGATTGCACTAGAGTACAAGAATTCGTTTTCGAGTTTGTTGGGGATTGTACAAGAGCATAAACTTGAGACACGTCAGCCCACGCGTAAGCCTTTGCCTAAACGTTCTTCTAAGCGTAAACCTAAGCGTTAACTTGAAACAATCGGGAAAGTGTACAGAGGCACAAACTCTCAAAACTAAGTCACGCTTTACATTACCAAAACGTACAAAATTTCACAGCGAATATGCATGCGCTGATGTCACACATAAGTGCAACTGATTTGAATGAAATAGTCGTGCAGTAGTAATCAACATTAACAGTCGAAATTACACCAGATAAAATTCAGACGAACACAAGTTTAGAACCAAGAAAAAAGAAAACAATCACATAAAAAGTCGCGTTATAAGTTCCGACAGCCACTCATTTGTTACTTCGCATTTTCGATCAGTGAGTTTACTCTGGTATTTTCCGGTCGCGTTCAACTATCCGACAAGTATATACAACTAAGAGTGGATGATACATACTTCAATAAGAGGATGCAACTAGACTGGGCGCTTATATTCTGTGTAGGAAAGAATGTACCGGGAACGCGTTGCGTTTTCGGCCTACACTCTTATTTAAAGGGGGTACAACCTGTGCGAACCATGGCGCTTTATGTATCTTGCATCAAAAAGATTCGCTTATAGTTTAATTTAGTGTTATTGCATGTGATAGCGACCCCGAAATAAGGGGGGTCGGCCAAAAGCACAACGCCCAGTGGCACATGTTGCACCATGCGGAACCCAATGGTTGCACACTCTCGCATCATGCACTCTTAAAACAACTACCACGCATGCACCGTAAATTCTAGTTGATTTTAACTCAGCGCGAATTGAATCACTCAGTGTTAGGACAACCAGAACTCAAACTTCTGAACTGATTCAACTCATTCTAACTTAATTAATGAACTCACACGAAATCAACTCAACTCAGAGTTAGAATTAACTTAATTCAGAGTGAGTTCACGTTCACTGTTGTTAAATCAGATATAGCTAATCCACTAGTTGAGTTGTTTACTCAACGGAATTTACAGTGGTATTTGCTCATTGCGAATCTTGATTTTAAAATGATTCCGGCAGTAGATCTTGATTGCACCATGCTTCTTGCAGTATAGACAAACGATTGTGATTAAGTGTTGTAAAAACCTGCCATTTCTCTACCTGTCCATTGCATTCTACAGCTACATTGCCAGTTTGATTTGGATTTACTTTGGAATCAGCTGCTTGTCGATGAGTTGGATTGGTCTCACGCACAAGAAATTTGACCTAATACATTATATAGCCAGAAAATGATACTACAAACCTAGTATTAACTGGTTAATTTAAGCAGTTATATTTTTGCCGCGTGCAGCAGTTATCCCCAGTTTCGAACTAAGGGAAGACGATGGGGGAGATATACCCAACCGGCCTTGCCGTGCTCAATGTTTTGCAATACGTACGGTTCATCCGAACTTTTCCATTGTACTTTCCAACCAAAGAGGTGTAAAATATGGCGAAGTTACAACAGGATTTCCAAAAATTTGGGCCTTCAACTCAACTGGTCAATTTTGAAACAGTTAAAAATTTGCTAAAAACGCGCTTTGAAACTGTAAAATTGTATAACATAAAGTATGTTTCTCCACAGGAAAATTTCTAGATTCGCCGTTGGATATCTCTGATTAACTGATAAAATAGGTATCAAACAAGCGAACCGTTCGTTTTCTGTAACTTCTAATAAAACACATATAGACACAGCTGACTATACCATTCTACAAATATACGTCACTAAAGCGGTAAACTTTACGCACCAACAAACGCTCACAAAACCACAGATGGTGTCACAATGTAAAATTTAAGTCAAGATTGAAAATAAAGTTTTTACAGAGTGGTTTATAAAATTTCGTAGGCCCCATAAGCAAAATGGCATAAACTGGAATACTGTAAAATTTGCGAGCACGTTGAACTAAAATCTAGACAGTGTCTTCATTTCATTACCACAGATACAAGCGAAACACAAATATTTACCTTAGCGAATAAGTTGTTTGGCTTCGGCTGAAAAAAATCTACAGTTCCTTTGAAGCCTACTATTTATATAAATACTTTGCTATTTTTTTCGCCACATACCGCAACCAAAACAAATTAACCAATTTGCAATTACTAATTATTCACAATAAATATGTTACTTAATAATTATTATACAAGCCTATAAACGTGAATAGGCGTACTAAATGATAACTTTGCTCTGATTTCGGTTTGTTTGCCAAGGGTGTAGCCAGAGAGAAGGGTGTTTTCAGAGTCAACCCACCTTTTTAATTTTTGTACAGAAATTTTCACGGACATTTTCAGTCGGTAACCGATAAAAACCCGCTTCGAAATTGTTATAGAACGTAGCATCTGTTTTTAAAACCCAGGCTACATTCCTGAATTAGGTAAAAAGAGTGCGTATGACTTACAGTGAATGACAATATCGTACCAATTGGATTTCCCTCATCATAACGACCCAGCTTGATCAATGTTGCTTCAAGAACGCCGATAAGCTAAATAACAATTCCATGTTAGCACGCGTGTGTTGCCTGCCAATTAATACAATTTTCAAACCACTCAATCTCAAGCATTGAATCCAGGGGCGTATACAAGGAAAAGAGATAGAGAAGATATATTCCGGTCGAAATTTATAGAGAGCCATGGAAAACACCATTTCTCAATCCTACAGGTGAAAAATCTTTCTTATGCATGAGATTATAGTATCCCAAATGAAATCCTCGCAACACTACGCCACTGATTGTTAAATCTACTTCGTTGTTCAATAGCTTTACAAAACAATCGTAATTTACAATTACTTACTGTCAAACAGATACTGCCCTATAGTTGGGAACTGATTTGAACAGAACTGTGACCAGAAACCAATATATATTCCAATTGAACAGTCAATAACTAACTTTTTCAATGATTGTCTTTTCCATTTGACTCAAGATTGAATCTAGCAGCTCGTCGATTTTGCCATGAAATTTGTGCTAAAAATAATAAAATATAACTTATACATACCGGAGTTTTACAATTTATTGCAGTGTTAAATACCGACTAAATAAGGTACTGTAGAAAAGCATGAGTTCGGCTTCGGCCAGATGGCGTTCGACTTTCAATTGATACATAACCATCCAGTACAAATTGCAGAGTTGTACTACGTAATAAAAGTAGAGCAATAAAAACAAACCACTATTGATCAGAGCGAAGGTGGAAAAATTCAAGCAAAATTTGTGTTCCGATTTCGGTCGAACGCAATTCCGATGTCAAACGCCCAATATTTCCGGTTAAGTGTCATTTTACGCAAATATTATTTTGAGTTTAAAATTTAATGTATCCACCGTGTTTGAATGAACACGGTTGAAATAGCCATCTAATCGTGCATACTCGGAGCATAAACAGTGTAACCAATTGAAGCAATCTTCTTGCGTAATTCAAAAATTTGAAACATATTACGTATTCAAAAATTAAAACTTAAATTGAAGTTTCGACTCCGTTTCCGGCAAGTACATTGAATTCCAAAGACTCCAATTCCGACAAAATTTTGATTCCGGTTGAAACTTTGCCTAATAGTAACTAAATAAAACCGTTGTGGCACACACCCATTTTGTAGCATTGGAAAACTGTATTACAGAGGTTGACCACAAAAAAATTTCCCAAGCTGCTCAATAAAATTTGTAAAAAAATACACAATTAATCAAGTAAAAAGTTTGTTTAAAAAGTTAAAAAACAAAAAGACACTGCGATTCGTACACTGAAGCGAGCGTAATTAGCAATGTTCGGCAAAAACTGCATATTATAAAAATATACCGCCGGTGCATGCATACAATATGAAAAACGCAATTTTGAACTGTTACAAAGTGCCAAGATTTCCACGATTTTAACACTTTAACTCTAAATCTCACGCATTTTATTATTCAAAAAACGTAACCTAATACTGTAACATATCTTTGCTTTTTGAAATTTCACCAAGCAAGTTAGGGTTGCGCAATACTCGCAGCGCGCTAGGGTTGCGGTATACTCGCAGCGCGCCCGGGTTGCGCTATACTCGCAGCGTGCCGCCCAACGCCGGTGGTTGCCGCCTAGCTCCGCGCAATAAAATGTTTTCTTAAAAATTCAACCAAATACATTTTTCCAGCAGTGCACGGCGGCGTGTGGGAACATCCGGCACAGTAAAGTATAGCGCAACGCTAAACCTACTTTTATTAATTAATGAACAGAACATTAAATGCAACAAATTGCCCTTCCGCCTTAATAGAACAGTGTGAAAACTTAAATAAATCATGCAAATAAATTACGGACAAATCACGAATAAGAGCTTTTGCGCGAGAAACAAATTTCCGCATTATTTGGTGTCAGTTTACTCCACAAAATTGCACTGTAATATAAAATAAAGTTACACCAACACTAAACCGTTGCCGAAAAATTTTCAAACCAGACCACTGTTGCATTCAAATTTTAAAAATAATCCTCTATATAATTAAAATATTTTCGTTTCACTAGTTCAATAACCTCATCAGTCCCCCGACAGAAAATACTGTGCCCGTTTGTAAAAGATACAGAATAGTTAGCTCGCATTAATAGTCTACATTAATACTAGTGAACAAAACTAGAGCAAAAAAACCGAACCATATATAAATGATGCAAACTTACTACATCCACATCATTTACTGAACACAATTTGAATGACTGAAACCGAAAAATTTACAAGTTTAACAATACTGCTATGTGAACAGCTGAATTTTTTATTAATCCTCAAATTTCATAACTCTTTATACATACAAAACTGCCACTAGCCCTCATTTTCGTAGAAATTTTCAAAATTTCAAATTTTTAATTTTTTTTTAAATTTCAAATTTTTTAATTTTTTTAAAATTTCAAATTGTTGTATGGAACGTGTAGAAGAAGTTATTAGAAGCTCAATTATGCGAAAACATCTCTACATGAGATGACTTTTGGTCGAACGCCGGCTGGTGAGTCTGTGGAACTGACCCAACAATTTATTGCAGCTACAAGTTTTTGAAACATGCGCGTATATTGTTTGTTAATCCAATCTACAAAATGCTTTAAGATACACGTAATCAACAAATGATGGCAAGATATAGAACTAGAACACTGCACTCCTTAAAAAACTTGCAGCTGCAAAATCTAGCTCAAGCAATTTGAGCTCAACAGTAACACTAAGGGTGGCGCTATACTTTTGATGACGTCCAGCGGCGTCCGGATACGATACCATACCGTGACGGACGGCGCCGCACCAAAAGAACAGAGCCACCCTTATACGTAACTGTGAGAGCGCACGAGTAATATATTAAGCATACGCGGGAATTGTATTTGGTTGAGCTGTTGTCTACTTCCCAATCCATTTTGGTAGCAACAGTTATGTGGGGAATATGCCATAAACACCAATCAAATTTACTTTCAAAACAAAGCTTTGCAGTTTCGCGGTACTAAGTATATAATTTATTGTTTGTAACAGCAATATTTTGTTGTAACGAAGTGTACAATGACTTTTTTTACACTCAAGTATAACAACCGCTTGGTGTGCGCAACTTGGGGGCGGCAGTTTTCCATCCTGCTTAGGAATTAGGATCCCTTTGATATTGCAGGCAATTTAGGGACCGGCAGCTTCCTCACTATGAACTTAAGTTACTCTTCACTATATATAGCTATCTATATAAAATATGACGGGAAGGAGTAAGCCTGTTCCTAAGCTTAAGCAGAAACTGTAGAAATTAAAATTGATCGGTTTTTCTAGCATATTCACACATAAACGGGCAGCAACAAAAAATGTGGGTGGAAGTGGGGCGCGGTGGGATGGGGTGAGGGCACCGTTCAAGACCCATAGGTTTTAAAATTTACCAAAATTTTCGTGAACGAACTGTATATATCGAATAGACTAGGATTTTGGATTTATTTCAAATATTTTCTGCTTCCTGATACTAGTTTTTCACACATTTTTTGTACGATGTACACACAACAGTGCAGACTATGCTTAACAACGAAACACATCGGCAAGTTGTCAACTGAGTCTGAGCTTCAGGAAATCAGAATACACTGTCCTGCTGAAACGTAGTAATATTTGACTGATATATAAACAAACTTATTTTTAAAGTGCACACAAAAAAAACATTTACAATTATACAAAAATGCATGCAAAATTTAAACTTTATTCGTCAAGGGGCCATCATTGGGGCCGATACGCTCATCAAAAACGGGTACCGGTTCGTTTGATGTTGTTATAAAATTCCATATTGGAAGCAGCTGTACAGCAAATCAATTCTCTACCTGTTAGTTATAATTGTAGTAATTTTCAGATCTTGAGCAGAAAAATATCACCGCGTAAAAACATAAAAAAATGATTGCATGCAGTGTGCGCACTGTGCGATTGCACCGCAACAAAACTTTGGGTCCGGGCCAGTAGCCAGACGGGAGGACAGGGTGCCTGGAAGAATTTTGCCCCCCCCCCCCTAAAAATTTTCAAACTTTCTTGTAAGTCATCGAAAAAGCTTGTAAGCGTTCTCGAAAAATATTTAGCCCCGCCCCCTGGCAAGGTGAGCTGGCTACGGGTCTGCATTCATCCTGTGTTCTGTACAAGCACTCAAAACATCTTCAGAAGGTTCCAGCTACTTGTTGCTTAAAGTCCATTTCAGGAAATAAAGTAAGGGACCCCGTAGCCGGTCCAATATATTATAGGAGGTATAAATTTGCCACGTGAAAAGTTACCTAAGTGGGCTGAACCCTCATACCCACAACTCCAAAAGAATTTAATATTTATGCACACTGAGTAATAGTATATAAGGCACACGATACCACCTACGCGTTTGCTCTTGCACCGGTAGTATCCTGTTTGCAATTTACTACTACTGAACTGAAACATACGCTCACACCACCCGCTTTCAAAATCGAAAATTTGTACATCAAAACAAACGACGTAATGTAGTTACAGTTAAGAGCAACCAGAAACACCGCATACAAATCACAAATCATTCTCAGTTGTGCGCAGCACCTATCCACAGTTTGTTGTACATCACTTAATTTCGATCCACTATAGAGAAAATTTTCAAATTAAGCACATTTTTTTGCCATCATTTCCACTTGTGATACCAGGCGGCATTCTACATTAGTGGCTACACCAGTATACGGCTCCGTCAGAACCAGCATACTGTGTAGATTCCAGCGGTGCAGACGTGCATATACCCTCATCAGCGTATGAACACGGTTATGTTTGAAACCCTATCGCTAACAGGCAATAGTTGCTGCATACATTTAACAAGGAATACGACTTTTTAAAATAATTATTGTAAGTAAAAAAGCTAACTTGATTTTTGGCATCAAATATCACATTGACCATAACACAGATTTCTGATGGTAACACATAATCGGTTGATTTTTTAGCTCGACCCATCCATTGTTCAAAACACCGTTGAGTCCGGAAATATATACAATGTATTATATATATATTTAATTAATAAATCTGAGTCCCCGAAAACAGGAGAGTGATATTTATTTCGATACACCAATGAATTCGATTACGGAGTATTATTTATTTTCAACTCAGCCTCAAATCTAAGTATATTATGCCATTCCAACTTTTGGAAAGAACATACCTTCGTCTGTGAACCATTTTTGGCATAGCGTCGTGTCCATTAAATCAACTTAACGAAACATTTATTGTTACATTAGAAAAAAATTAAATAAATTTTAAATCATCAAACACTTACTTTTTAACACATTTTTCAACCATATCTGAAGCCATTGATTTAAGCCGACGTTCCAAATGCCGTTCAAATTCTTCGTCCGGCCAACGCAAATCTTTAATGAAATTCTGTAACGCGTCCAGCTTCCAAAAAATATCTTCTGATGTTGCACAACCATTACTAAATACAAAAAAAAATCAGTAAAACGTAAATCCTTTTAATCTCCACATAGCAGATGTAATGAGTGTATCTGCATGAAAGGTGGAACCGGTCACCGATTTGCCGTAAAAGGCAGCCGGCACGGCCGGATCAGCTCGCATAAGCGGCCGCAAACATGCGTTTAATACCAAATTTCCGAGCTACTACAATTAAATTCCGCTGTCCTGAAATAGTTTTTCATTAAAATTTACCGCATAATAGCAAATAGCATTTCGTGCAATAAAATCGTACGATATTTGTTATGGGTGCCGTAGTGGGTTTTAAAACAACAATTAAAAAGCCAGCCGGCCCGGACCGGCTGATTGACCGCAGCCGGCTAGCCCGGCTCGGCCGCACCTTTTTCGGCCAGTGGCACCTAGCCTCCTAAGAGTGGGTTCGTTCGATGTCCTTGCTCTAAAGAACTCATTTCTAGTCCAAGTTACTATTTAAATAAGTTTTCAGGTGAACAACATATATTCTATATATTTGGATTCAACAAACAAATGTTTCAGGAACAACTGTTTTCGTGCTTGGCATTTGTCCATCTATCAAAATGTCTACAATGCGACACAAACCAGCTTTAATTCTGGTTTTTTATAAAAGTAACATCTGACTAGGAATACAAAATCAAATACGAAGCTAGGGAACAGGGTTTACAGGGATAAAAGTTTTCTTTGTAATTTTTGTCCACGACTTTTTGGAACATTTTCATTTGGTAACATCAGAAACTTGTTTAAAATTTTGTATAGAAAGTAATCTAATTTCTAAAACCCTGGGCTACACCATGTACACAAAATCCGCACAGAAACCAAATCAATGCTGCTCACTTGCGACTTTCGAATTTTTCTTTCTGAAATCCTTTTTCAATCGATTGGTCAATGGAATGTTCCATGAGATCTACATATCGAATCACCATTGGAGCAAATGTTGTCACAAGTTGTGAGTGAAACGCGCCACCTGACAAGTTCGCTAAACAAAACATTAACCATTAACAACATATACGTAACGTAAAATTCATCAACGAAAATTAAAACGGATAAAAAATTTGTTGACAGCCCAAACGTCCGCGAAACAATACGTTTAGCCAGGGTAATTGAAGGATCAAAAATAAAACCCATTTATGATTTTTATTCAACGAGTTTTCGAAACTTTTTTAGTTGCAGCACAAAACAATACCTCGAAATTTTCATACAAAGCAACCAACTTCTTCCAAACTCCTGGCTACGCCGCTATCCGTTACAAAATATGTTAACCAAATTTCTTCGGAAAAACTTTCAACCGTAATTCGTCGCACGGATAACTCGCCGGCCGTCATTATTAGGCTTAGGATTATGCTCAGGTCTTGGCCTAGAAATGTGACGGGCGACAAGCTGTCGGCGCGACAATTGTCGCAGAAATAAGACATTACGCTCTGAGCACAAATAATCGTTGAGCAACTGAAACAGTGGGAATGCGTCCCAGCTGTCTTGTGGCAACTCATCGAGGACTGCGTTGAGATCCACTGCAAAAAATGACCAAAATATTTCCGCGTGTTCGACCAACAGATCTGAGAACCACGAGAAGGCCTGAAACAAATGACAATTAACAAAATTTAGCTGTTATTTTAAAGTTTACAATACTTGACTAATAACAATTGTATGTCGGTCCAATTTCATTAATGACCGTAATAGGTTTAGGAACTAAATTTACTATTACAGTGCTCAGTGCCGGAGCAGACAACGGTGGGGGCTACCCCAAACTTCCGGGTGGGAGCTCTCCAAATGGGGGTATTGTGGTAGCTGCTCCGACCATGACAGTGCTACCCAAGTTGAACTTTATTAATAACTGCAACGATTTTGTGCAATTACGGTAACGTCAGAATTTACTTGCTAGGATTAAAGTAATAATAAATTAATTAGCTGAAGCCAAATTCGGTTCCAAAAAATGTACACTGTTTCGAATTAAAAAAACAAATTTGAGAGGCAGCGTCATATGTGATAAATTGGTGAAATGCTAAACAATTGATTATAGTGGATAAAGCCTAATGCATGCCATTAAACTGACAATCCTTGTCACTCAAAATTACGAGTATATTTCCAATTAAACTTTAACTACCCAAGGAAATTCCGTTTCAAAATTTATATGAACATTACTACCCTTTCCGAAATCCGGGCTACACAAATGAATGTGAGCACTTGTGTGTTCAGTTTGAAAATGATCGCATAAATGCACTTCCATTGTAACCCAGTACACCGGAGACGATCACAAGATACGTACATACATATACATACATACAATACATACATACATACAAGGAAAACGAACAACAATAAACACCAAGGTGCGCCTTTTTCTAGGTTTCACGACAATTTGTCGCCCGACAACTCCCGACTCCGTTTAAACGTAAATTTCATCCACTCAACAATTCGTCGCCCATCGTTATACTTAGGCTTAGGCTTAAACTTAGGATTACGCTTAAGATTATGCTTAGATTGATTTATAGGAGTTAGGATAGCGTTGGTCGACAAAATTGTAGGGCGACGCATTGTAGATTCTTTTTCTATTAAATACACAAACCGACGATTTGCACGCCGAGGCCAGCAAAACCTAAACAAGTGCCATTAAAAACATCTTCTTAGATCAAAAGAAATATACATTGAACTTTGGGTTATGTTTTAAAGAAAAAAATTGTGCGTTTGAGTTGAGTTATTAATTTATAATTGCCGCAACTATTCGGTTACTCTTAGTTGATAACAGCTGGAAAGCATAAATCAATTCACGGGATTAGCGTCAAGACATATTCACTGTATTGAGATTGGCAATGTACAGCGTTTACGCAACAAATGTTAGAAAAGTCCACGAAATGAAACGTAACAAAATTCGCTTCAAAACAAAAAAACGGCTGCAAATTTTAAAAAATAACCACCTTGAAAAAGTAATTTGTTTCAAATTCAAGTATTTTTCTAATTTACAACGCAGGATTTTCGTTGCATGGGAAACTACACATTTGACAATGAGGATTTGGTGTCACTTTTGTAAAACACCAGATACAACCAACCTAATAGATTTTACACGATAACAAACCGTCACAGATGGGACACAGGATCGCGACTACTACCCAGTGTTTCAACAGGAACTAAGTTCTATCAGAACAGGGAAAGGAACAAGAACTGCATTTCTTTGCAAGACCTGGAACCAGGATGCGACCAGATATTAATTTACCGGATACCGGAACCGGACAATTGAAATTTCTACCGGAACAGGAACCGGACAATTGATTTTTCTACCGGAACAGGAACCGGATACCGGATATTGTATATGTTTGTTGGAATTTTTAGAAAAGTGTTAAAAAATGGTTTAACAGAATCTTGAGCTGTTTAATCATCACGTTTTGCGAAAACACATCAGAAACAGTTTATTAACAAAAGTTAACTAACCGCAAAAACATTCATTTCGAAATAACATTTTTTAAAGACAAAGTTTCTACTAACAAGAACAGGAATTGAATTTTGCAAGGATTCCGGCCGGAAGAAGAATTGCAGTGGAACACTCCATTACCCAAAAATTTAACGAACGGCCCAACTGCTGTTTTCACCATCAATGCAAGCTCCCAAATTCGAATTTTATACTTTTGCTTGCGTTATATATGAACTACTACAATACACGCAAAATAAACACAAAAGTGCATAACCGTGTGACACAAAAATAACTAATATCCAGTGCTAACGTCGTGTCCATTTAGATACAAACACGGATACTTACAGATCGGAATTGCTAAATACACAAAATGATGTTTGAGCCGTTTGTTAATAAAAACCTTAAGGATTGCACTTTATTTTACTTTTCCGCACGCCTCTCAAATAACAAATGTATGCAGCCAACCAGCGTGCGGAGAATTTAAAAAGTTGTTTGTTGCAATGACCCGCGAGAGGTGTCTGGAGTATCAGACGACCCGCCCCTAGAAAAATATAGAGATGTCGACGACATCTTGGAAGTCCACTAAAATCTAACTTTCGTGTTGGAATTTTTGGCCTATCGCTCGCTTCGCTTGCGAGGTTTTTAAAACGACTCTGCCTGACGTTTGATTTTTGGTTGCCTACCATAGTTGGGGTAACTTATTGAACTAGAAAACTCATTCCGTTATGAGGAAATCTACTGACGCCATATTAGAAACCTCTACAAAACATCTTTCCAAAGCTTAGGAGACCTAAGCTAAAACCAAACCCTCTAGCGTTGAACATTGGAGAACTCTAGACTCTTACATACTTCCCTCAACTTTTATTAACGCTAGGGCTTACGCGTAGGAAAAAAACTCGGGCTTAGCAAAATGCTTAGGCAAGCTTCTTCTAAAGTTATTTAAGCCTAAGTCAAGTCTAAGACTGTGGAAGTGTGTAGGAGCAAATTCTAAAACCAATCAGTCGGATTATAATCAAGGCCGTAGCCAGGGGCAGATTTAGGTGTCAAACCTTGCCTTTACGACTTTTTTTGAAAGTATTTCAGTTAATAACACCCCCAGTTTGAATACGACCCACGTTTCTAACTTTCTGATCACTCCAACAATTATAATTGTACTGCCCATAAAAACAGCATTCAAACATACTTCTCCATGATGTTCTTCGTTTTCTTTGAGTAAATCGCAACAAATTTCAGCGACTCGTATTATACCTTCAATGCGTTGTTGCGGAGGCAGGTCAGCGCTAATCTGTTCTGAAAACAAACATTATCACTGCTGCTTAAACTGGTACACGACAATTCGTCGATCGACTACTCGTTGACCAACAACGTCTAATTCGAAATTTTATCGACTCGACAATTCGTCACCCATCGTTATGCTTAGGCTTAGGATTACGCTTGTAAGCGTGTATCACTTTTTATTTAGCTGCTGTTTTATATTTTTAAAAAAATACACTGTTATTATGTCCTTTTTAAATTCACATTTTTAAATTGAAAAAACTGTTGTTCGCTTTTCAGAATTTTGGCTGGGTTTCTGAAACTCTAGTTAAGTCACTGACTAAATTTGACATATTACAGACTAACAGTTCGGTCATATTAGCCTTGGTCTAATTAAAATTGTTAACTCGTGGTACCTCCTAAATATAAAGCAAAACAATAGCTTTATTGTTATAATCCTTTCTCACATCTGGCGTTTAGTTGTATTTGCAAAAAAGTTAAGTATTTACTTAAGTCGGTAACTTAAGTAATTACTTAATTACAACTTATGTAAATACTTAAGTAAGAAGTAAGATTTTAGAAACCCAGCCAATGTCTCCTCAAATCATTTCGTGATTTTTTCGTAAGAGAACCAAATCGTACACGCATAGGATTATTATGCTTAGATTTATTAATAGGCTTAACGACACCGATGGGCGACAAGTTGTCGACCGACCGATGTAGTACGTTTAAATAATAAACCTCCGTATAAAAAAGTTCGCTGCTCAGGCTTAAAATCAGCCAAAAAATCCGTTATAAAACAATGTTAATATCATTCTCATTCTTACAGTCAAATTCTGGGTGCTGTTACACTTCACCTCGCATGCCTACGCCTAAGCTTAAACCTAATCCTAAGTCAAAGCTATGCCAGAACCTGAAAATTTTAAAAGCTGTTGTCTAGAAATGCTCGAGATGAATCCCTACCCATCTCTCCTGAAAAGCGACAAATTGAAGAATACTGCTATTCTGAGGTTCATTTTGAAAAACAAAATATATAATATAATATATGTATATAGTATATATAAATATTTGTAATACATAATATATGTATAATAATACATACCTTCAAGTTTAGCTTCGTTAGATATTTTGGTATAATTAAATAGGGCGGCGTTTTCGAGACATTTTTGTATTACACGTTTCACCTCTTCCTGTTCAACAGGTGTTACAACGTCTTTCATTAAAACCTAAAAGCAGAAACACAAAAATTGACGCCACAATAGTTTATAAACATTGTGAATGCGCATCAAGTGGGTAGCCAAAGTAAAGGCCCACTGGGTCGTTGGTGCCCTTCGATAGATTCAGAAAACCTTTATTTCATTTAATAAATAAATAACCGTTACATAATACCAATTCAGATTTAGGTACGAACTTAAAACTTATGTAATTTTAGTGGCCATCCTCAAATCAAAATCCCGGTGTGGCATGAAAAACTGACCACCAAAAAATTACCCCCGGCCATATTTTCATGGGGGGACGACTTTAAAAAAATGACCCTCATTCAAAAGAGAACCCCCGGTCATTTTTTACACGGTCAATAGGAATGAAGTACTGACCGCATAAAAATGATCCCGGTATCAATCCAAAGTTTGCAGCAGGAATGAGTAGGAGCTACTAACGTTCTTTAAAGCATGGTTGCGTTAAAATTAGTGTCAACGTCGGTAATGGAATATGTAGGTTTGACGTCGGCAAGACAAATCTGAGAATAACAATCGGAATTGGCAAAACTCTGGAGTCGGCAAATCACTATTTTCTAGCTGAGTTTTAGTCATTGTACACTAACATAGCCCACATATCTCCGAGAAAAATGGCTAATAGTTCACACGTTCCGTACTTAAAAATACAAAATTATCTCGAAACCACAAATGTTGCGTTCGGCAGTAGCTCGGGAGAATGCATGGACTGGGCCAACCTCGAATTTCCAGCAAAAAATTCGTGATTTGCCATTGCAAAAGGGTCTGAAGTTTGACTTTGGGTGTGAAGAACTCTAGCGACGTCTTTGTTTTACTAGAAGAAGATGTATGTATTATAATAGTTTCAGTCTTGAACATTAAATATTTGAAACGGATTTGGTTTTGGCAACGTAATCCTTATTTGTAATCACACATCTCAGACATAAAATGCACAAGTAAAGCGCTACCTTTAACTGTTCATCCATGTGAGCCACTCAGCCAAAATCATGGCTACGCCAATGTATGTGTTTGTTTTGAATTTTCCAGTGAATTTTTTCTTGAACTTAAATTAGCTTCATCGTCTGTTTCTCAATTATCAGCGATAAGAGTGGTTTGCTTAGTTTTGTTATCTAAATTAAGCTTTCACTGTGCTTAAGAATATTAGCCAGCGGGAAGTTATTTGTTTTCACAGAGGATAATTTTAGTACGGTGCTGTGTAAAAACTGACCGGGGTCTCTTTTTATGGGACTATTTTTTCATGCGACGCTGTGTAAAAATTAATGGGAATGTTTTTCTAATAAAGTTCATTTTTTCACACGACAGTACTATGAAAATCGGACTCCCATGAAAATGAGCCCGGGGGTCATTTTTTGAACGGACATTTTTTCATGCGACACCGGCTACGCCTATAATGCACATTAGTGCACGACCAAATAGCAATTTGCGGCAAGTGCAGGGCGGAATTACGACTTGGGCTGACGCACGGCGTAATTCTTTCTTGCCACAAGTGCACTCCTTGCGCTTGGTTACTACCTTAATGCCATACTTAAATACGATTACATGGTACATACTCTTTTCTGATTGGCTAAGTAATCACTAATTGGCTGGCAAACAGTTTGCTTTACTAAACTAAGCGGAATCACGTTGGATTACGACTATCAAGTAATCAATCAATTAGAAAACGCACAGCTTTATCAGACATATCTCCACTTTGGGCTAGCCCAAGTCGGAATTTCGCGTTGGATTAGCCAATTCAGAATTTGGCTGAATTACTACTTGGGCTGTGCGATACACACAACAAGAACAAAGATTTTCTTTTGCATAAAAATACTGTCCCCTAATTATTCCAGTTTTATAACAATGAGACTCACCCTTTCCAAAAGGCAAAGTGTTGCTTTCAAAGCACCTTCGGGCCGACCAAATGGGAAACAGTACCTGCAATAAACAACAGCTAAACTCGACGTTTGCAATGAATTTCAGCAGCTGTAGGATCGGAGGAAAACATTGACATTCGAATTTTTGCTATATTTTCCATAACCATGACATCTTTTCTACACCAAAGAGCGAAAATTTTGGCGTCAGTTGCCAAAATGGAATTTTTGTATACGCATATTACCACGCCTAACACTAACCTCAGCGTAAGAATGAGCGTATAACTCAACCAAGCAAAAAATAAAGTCTAAAGCTTAAGCTTACTCCATTGCCATCCGCTAAAAACGGTACACCGCTCCAAATAACACTGCCGAGTCCGATGGAGGGAATGGATGCACAGAACACCATAATTCACCTTACAATATGTAATACTGTCAGCATCCAAACAGGGACACAAGTGGGATTTTTAAAGTTTACATACGCTAGATCCAACGACGTAGTTATGGAAGTTTTCAAAAGTGAAACCAACTTTCGGGATTTTGGTTCAGGAGTTTTTATACAATGCATCATTTTGCAACACAATAATCCCACATGGAAATTTTTATAGGACGTAGCCCGTCTTTCCACAATCCTAGCCAGCCCCGTTGGAAAATTTTGATTGAGATCACATCGGGGAAAGGACACCCGCCAGTGCCCGCTTGGATCCACTTGTAAGCAAAACGTACGTATAAGCAGGGACCAGCGCACTCCGTCTCGGCAAGTCTCGGGATTTGGCTGGTCTCGGTATCGGTCTCGGTCTCGGCCACGCTTTTTTTCATTCTCGGTGGTTTACAAATCGATACCAAAAAGGTGAAACAGTGATAACCTATCACAAAAATTTTCCTTGGACCGCAGCTTTAGCCCGGAAGAATTTGCGCATTTCGCCTACCAACGCACTAACACACAGCGAACGACTGTGGAGCACACCACTGCCTGGTTACACAACGACTTGAGAAACAGAGTGACCCCCTCCGGTTGCCCGAAATTGTACTTTTGAATGGAAACCCAAAACACTTTGATTTAATTGCGACAAAGCCAAAATAATTGCATTTTCGCGTTTCAAATGTTTAAAGCAGTGTGTAGAAAATTATGGGTCATCCGCATTTATAACGTCTACGATATGTTAAAAAATTCTACCGTCTATTCGATTGGCCCGGTATCAAAAGCAACATTGTTGAGACAGTGGGATTCGTCCCGAGCCTGTTCGAAGGTATGGAGACAGTGCAGCCAAGTGAAAAATAAAGTAAGAAATAAAGTTTGGCGGCGATTTATTAGTCTAATTGTATAAAACGGCCGCTCAGAGCAGATGAAAACATTCAAAACTTTTGTTAAAAAATCTTATTTTTATTTTCCGTAACGGATAAAAATTACCGAGACCGAGACTAAAAGACTCGGTCTCGGTCTCGTTTTTTTGACCGAAACCGCCCATCCCTACGTATAAGCAGTTGGACTATCAACGTACGGCTACGATAAAGAGTTATTTAGGAGTGAACATGTTTGAACATTACTGGTATACGCAAAATCACTGGTTTGGGAACCGATGACTTACATCAGAAGTAGAACAGGGTAAGAAAGTACGTTTGCGACCAAAACAAGTAGACATTAGACGTATCTTATATACTAATTCGAGCAACAAAGGGGTTAAGTTTGGAATGGGTCGGTTTGGACTTTAACGGGCGTACATAAAAGCAGCTTATTTGTGAAACAGTGTGTCACGATACGACAGAAGTGTTACCAGGTGTTGATTAAAACGTGGCATTTTTACTGGCGAGTAGTAAATTTTCATCCGAGTAAAAATACCACACGACACCGGAGCCGGAATTTTTCAAAACCAACACCCGGACCCGGATTTTTGCGGTGAAAATGCCCGGAATAATCGGAATACTCGGAGTCAGATGCAACTCTCCATTTTGGCTTTAATCTAGAAGCACTATAAACTTCTAAATATACAACTGCCTCGCAATAAAGTTTACTTACCTGAAATGTGTGATTTGTTTTTCGATGAGTATACGCAGGCGTTCACGAAGCAACTCAAATTTTTCCCGTTCTTCCGTAGTCACAGTGCCAACACCGTCAGGCCTAAAAACACAACAATACGCAATATGAACGAAATGCAAAATACTAAAAAGTAACTGGGCTACAACTTAATATTCAGGCATATGTGTACCTGTATGGCAATGTATGCTAACATACACTTACCGTGCATATATACCGACATGTAGCACCTCTGACCAGTTAGCAACAGGTGTGCAAACAAGCAAACTGCGGCGGCTAACAAATCTAGACGAAACTGATATTCGCTACACATGGGCGTAGACCAGGAATTTGGAAAGTGGGCTGCGTTGTATCAAAATTTTAACGAGAAAGTTACTTGTGTTGCAAATTGAAATTATGTCCAAAAACTGCTCTGCACGAAAATCCCAAAACGATCAGTTTGACAGTTGAAACCCTCTTGGCTACGTCCTTGGTGCTACACACAATCGATAATACCAGCAAAGATCTAAACAGTTATAGCTACAACAGTTTCCCTGCACCAAAAATTCCGGCTGAAACTACGTTATACCTCCATAAATCTCAAACTGTGTTAATAAGTCATACTGTTTGCTTTCTGAACTGTTACAAAACGTACCGATTACCGTGCACATGCGACGCACAAAACGCAAAACTGTAATGTACAAGTGTCGGATCAATCATACTACCAGATTCAGCTTTATCAAGCAAATCGTTGAGCAGACATACATGACGATAGCAACCACGCACCGCGTATCGAGCACAATATTCGTCGAGAATAAATATTTGGCCTGGGCTGAACCAACCCTAAAACAAATACTGTCTGTCGTTTTAAAATGTCTTTAACAGGTATCACGTCGTTTTATACTCGATAATTTAATTGTTCACTATTCAAACTTAGGTTCGAAATTAAGTTTAGGCTTAAGCATCGGCAGCAGTCAGGCGACAAGCTGTCAGGCGACGAGTTGTTGTAGATATGATTAAAAAAGTTAACTGATAAGTTTGATTAATAGAAATTTTGCGCAAGTTACACAATGCATGAACATTAAAACTTATTTGTAGAGAATGAAAGTATCATTGCACTGAGCGTTGCAAATAGTTGAATTACAAATTTAAACATCGATTTTCATAAATTAAAACTTTGCAAAAAAAGAAATTAAGTTTAAAACTTAGGAACTTCCGATTGGTCAATGAGAAACAAAATAAGATGTGATACTGTTATAAAAATGAACTGTTTGTAGATTCCATATTCTCAAATGCATATAGCACCTATCACCAGTTAGTAATAGGTTTTGAAACTAACGAACTGCTGCAATTGCAGATCTCAAAATTTGCACAGTAGCAGAGAAAATCGAAAGTAATAAATGTGCTGAATTTCAAATCTCACTATTCCCTAGTTCAAAAGTTATTAAGGATATCAGCAACTGCTAATAGGTGCTACACACATTTGAGAATACGGGCTTAGATCTGAGCGATCGAGTCTTTCAGTAAAAAATTATGCGACAACTGAAGGATTTGAACGAAACATAACTGCTAGGGTGACACTATGCTTCTGATGACGTCCGGCGTCGTTGGTTACCGTCCGTCACCATACGATACGAGTAATTTGCGTACGATACCACAAGGTGAGATACGGCGCCATACGGACGACGGACGGTTTCGGATATGTGATGGACGGCGACGAACAGCGCCGTACGACAAGTACAGCGCAACTCTAACGGTCAAGTTATACTTTTTAACATGTTTAATGCCTTCCGATTCCGTCTAAGGTAGGCATACGCATGCTGTAACGGTTACTATCGAAATGATAAAATACGTATCCACATTACAAAGAGATGCTTACCAATGAGCAAATTGGTTCTTGTAATCGAAAATCAAGCGTTGCGCCTTGCAAAATTGAAAACAGTTTGTCGTGTGCAAATTTCACCGGATCTGCTTGAATAAATTCATCCATGCCGTGTTTTTTCGCATTATCTGCTTCTAAAATTTTGAACACAAACAAATAAAACAACCGTTAAAATATAAACGCTTAATGCTAAATTTATAAGCAACTAATTTCTATACAAAATTTATTCGTGATACAGAGTCAGTTTCTTAGTAAAGTTTATCAAAAAGCAACGGAAAAAATTTAAAAATTAAAAAAAACAAGTGGTGAACCAAAACAATTATCAACACAATTTACTAATATACCATATTTTCAGCAAAACATATATCTCTCACTAGTCATAAACCAATATGATTACGCACGGGCTTCGATAGAATATTGGGTTGGAGGTTTTGCAAGAGATAGTCCTTTAGAAATTTTAAATAAGCTATTGAGCAGAAAAATTCCCGTTCCTAACGACATAAACAACTAATGATGGTACATTGCGTAAAATACATTCTTTTATTATATATTCTAAAAGAACATTTGTACATCAATAAGCAATATATATTTTTACTCTATGTGCCTACGTATATGAAAATTACGTAAAGAGAACTGAGCTCTGCCGGAGCACCAAGATATCACAATAAACGTACCCTTCGAAGACGCTTGAAACGATCCTTGTTTGAGCGAAACCGGTTTGTGTGACTGCCCAGTAGCGCGATATAACGCTTGCACCCACATATGAATTTCATTTTCGTCATCAGTTGCAAATTTAATTTCGTCACCCTCGCGTACTGCGCTAAAGTAGTATTTTCCTCCCAATGACACTAATTCTAAAAATACAACACTACTTACACAGCAACGGTAACCAATCAACGCACGGGCGCGTACCGTTTTGAAAACCAGACGATTCAGCCTCAATCGACCTAATTTTGCCCATTTAAAGTTTGATCTCAGTTGTAATGCATTCGAAAATTTAAACTTGAACTTTTGGTCTTTTCTAAGACAAACGCAGATAAAATCACAAGATACTTTGCTACGGTTAATGAAGTTATCTTAACTCAACTATACAACAGTTTTCGCCTTACCTGGTTCGAACCGGGCACCACAATGACTTAGCCTCGCTATGAAAAACCGTTGGCTGCCTCTGCAAATGTTTAAACCTCGCTTGTAAGTCATAATACGAAAAACAAACATGCCATACCCGTAATGAAAAGCTTTAGCCCTCCCTCAGCACGGGCCTAACCTGGATCAGGTTCAGCATAGTCCACCGTAAAACCATCGAGTTGCATGAATTCAGTTGGCTCAGCTTTGCGTTCACGATAACTACACATCGCAAATGTATAATTTGATATTTGAACCAGGCAAAAAAAGCGTCGTTTCCATTTTTTCCAAATACTCAATCGTCCGATTGCATAACAGTACCTATAATAGTTGCAACAAGAGTGGATGATATGCACAACAGTGTGCCACTGCGCCCATTCTATGTACAAAAACTGTACACAGCGCATGTTGTGTTTATGACCTACTTCCCGCTGCTAGATTTTGTGCCATAAACTAGCACGTCAGTAGTACACTCTTGCGCAACGTTGGCATCAGCCGCTCTTAGTTGCAAAAACTATGAAAATAATTTCCAGTATTACTAAGTTTCTATCGTTACAATGAAGTCTGATTCAAAGTATAAAACCACAACTTGGCATTATCCGGCCTATAACGTTTTCAAAAACGTAATTTATGTACAAAATATGTTTAAAACAAGCAGCTGCGTTGTTTTACGAAACGTGTTTCCATTTAGCTTTGCATTGAATGCAAATCAAAAACACACTTACCCGCAGTACTTCAAATTTTGCGGCTTATCAACGCGAATCACAATGCGAATTTTCATCGCTTTGTCCGGTGAATTTTTCGCCACCGTCATCGGATACCATTCGGGCGACTTTGAACAGTTTGGATTTGGTTTGATCACAACCTGAAAAAAATCCAATTCCGACACACAATAAGTTCGCTGCGTTAATTGTACAGCAAACGCCGTTGCAAGTCGAGGCTCCTACTCTTCGGATGCTTTAAGAAAATTTCATTATTCCTGTCACACAATGCAAAGCTACACCGTTGTTGGACAGGAAAAATTACTCAGCTATGTAAAATTTTATTACAAAAAATTTTAATTAAAACTTCCAATTCAAATACCACACAGGTTCCGCTTAATTACATCGTTTGTTCGTTTTAATGTCATTGTAGCGTCCTTCAAAACTATCAGCGATCCAGGTTTTGGTCACCGGAAAGTTCGTAGCACCATAAGCAATTTGGCGTACCCGGATACAACCAGTTAACGACATAATGACAGACCCATAAGTTTAGAATGCAGCTTGTAACAAGCTTTATTTCACTACTCTAGTCCATCATAGTTTAAGGTTGTCTCCAGTGGCGTAGCCAGGATTTCAGTTCAAGTGAGTACGACCTCGTGTGAAAGAAATTTTTTCTGACCTCTAGGACCCACAAGGTTATTTTTGTTTTAGTATAACAGTCGAAACTAAAACACATCCCTATTCAGCGATGCTACGCTACCTTTCCAAGCTCCTTATCTTCAAGAGCAAGAAGGCCACTACGTTCGGCAAACAGTTTGATTTTGACAAAAGGCAACGGATGTTGTGTTGGAAAGTCGCCCTGAGTATCCCATCTGGAACAAAAAATACCAAAATGAAAAAAAACTGAATGTGAAACATTTTTGATTTTTCAATTCTAAATAAACTAATCGACATGCATATTATGTATATAATTATAAGTTAAACTACGTTTAAAAGCATAATTGAAACCGGGTAACCTATGCTAACCCGTTAATGACGTATTAACCTTGTAACCCACGCTCTGTCAGACACATTCATTAGCGACCTGTCCAAAACAAAGATACACGATGCCGAAATTTCGTATGATCAAAGAGAATGCCGTTTCCAACTGAAATCTTCGCCAACTCAAGTGAAAAACTTTTCAACCGCATGAAAAACATTCTCTTACGATAACTTTCTGTTGTATTTGTTAACAATTTCCGGCTGCAAAACTTAATATATAACGCATCGCCATTGACAATAATTTAAAAAATTAAATTATTAAACACACGTAACCATGAGAAAAATCGTACAGGTAAAAAACTCAAATTAATTAATTTTAAAAAACATACGACGGTTTCGAAGCTTCTGCATGATCGGTTTGTAGCTTTTCGCTGCCGTCTACTTCCATCGTACAGTATACAATACGATTTGATGCCAACGATTTTAAGCCTTGAACTTCCATAACAACAACCTGAGTGTAACAAAGTATACTTATGTAGTCACGTATGCCTAGAGGCGGACGCGGAGGTGGATCCAGAAATTTCTGATGTGGGTGTGCTGGAGATTGTTATAAAACGCAATTCAATTTTTACTGTAAGCCATATATGTCATTGGCAGCGAAAAATGGTAAGCTAGGCTTATCATTTCATCCCTAAAAATTTTCTGAGGGGAAAAATTGTAAGGTATATAAATCTAAACCTAAATTATGCCCCAATCGGAAAACTTCGTAAACACTGTGTGAAAAGTATTCACGAGGCTGTAAACCGCTTCGCTAGCTAATTCAAAGCCACCGTTCCACTTGCATATCAATTGTCACCAGAGTACCTTGATGCTGTCAAATTAAAATTGTCCATAAGCTATTTATTTAACACACCTATGTTTTAAACAAATTAGCAAAGCATAAAACATTACATGAAATATTTTGTAAAGCACGGAATAACAGTAAAATATGCGCAACGTGAATACAATAAACTCCTTCGCTATAGCCGAAATTAAATTCGTCCGGAAAACTATAATCTTGACTCGACTGTTGTGTACTCCCTCCACAGGCGAAGGCTTGGACTCAATCTTAGGCTTAGGTTTATGAAACCGCCTAGCTAAGCCTAAGTCTAAGCCTGCACCTAAGCCTTACAATAATCGTCGATTCACTTACCTCGAGATTAAAATTCAACACAACATCCGATTTACTCAACGTGGACTCCGGTTCGTCCTGGTCCAATTTGTTCAAACTTTGAGATGAACCTTTTTTGCGAATGCTATAAAAACAAGACAAACCAACGTACAAACATAACAAAACCCCGGATAAGAAATTTTGCATACATTTGTTAGTTGAAATTTTGCATACATTTGTTAGTTGAAATTTTGCTGAACATCTGCCTGAAATAGAAGTTCTACTAATTTTCAACTGAAAGTCTTACACTGATTTCTGTTCAAGATTCGAACGTTTCACAAGAATGGGTCCACTGAATGTCAGTAAAACTATTATTCAGACACTAAACAGTGCTCTGTTAAGAACCAATATCTAAGATATTTTAGCTATATATGGTTGCGTAGGAAATTTTAATGTATACTTTTGATCTCATAACATTAAAATTTATAATTTCACAACAGTTGCTAACTTGCCCGACAAGTTGTCGCCCAACAATGTCGTAAAGTGAACGAACAAAGCTAAACATAATCCTAAACGCAATCTAATCCTAACCGTAAGCCTAAGCATATGATATGCGACTAATTATCGAGCCGAAGAGATTTCGGATTACAAGTTATCGGACGACGAATTGTCGTAATACTACATATAGTTGGCAAAACATACAACGTAACATGACGAATCACAGTGCATGCAAAAAAGTGACTGCGAAAATAGGTTTCCTATTACAGAAAGCGAAGTTTACAACTCTAAATTCGAACATTTTTGCTATCAAAAAGTAATACGACCGAAACTCTATTAATTTGCAACACCGTTAGCCTTCAGGAAGCGGTTATATTTAAAAAAATGTTATGAAGAAAAACGATAGCAGAAATCATATATTTCTAGATCAGCCAGAGCAATTTCATACCATATACTTGCAATGTCTAGAACCGTATTCTAAATTGTGTGTAGCACACTATCACCAACTAGAAATAGGGTTTGAAACAAGTGAACGGAAGCAGCTGTGAAACTCAAAACTTGCGTAGGAGTTAGACAAATCTAATGCAACAAAAAAGAGCCGAATTTTGGACTGTACAGTTCTTTCAGTTCGCTGAGTTAAACATGAATTCCTGTTTCCTGCTCCTGTTGTGGCGTTGAAAAACGCAGGAACCAGATTTTTTCCGGTTTTTAGCAAATTATAAAAAATAAGTTTGCAATACAAATTTAACGTATCGAAACTTTTGCTGAAACTCAGCTTCTGTTCACAACTTGAGTTTCGTCTACACAGTCTTTATATTTTAAAGTATTCGACGCTTGCTTTTTGTATACACTGAAAAATTGGCTAAATGAAAACGCAACACAGCCGATGGACAGCTTATTTCATTTGAACATAGTTTATTAGCCGTGATTCGATGGAGTAATATATTTCCAATTCGTATTTTGGTTTCTGTTCCTATTGCGGTTCCTGTTACTGTTCCGGCGAAAAAAATGAATTCTGGTTATTAAATGTTTTTCCTGTTGGAACAATGCTCGTTCGATAGTTCCAAACATATATCACCAACTGGTAACAGGTGTTACACACATTTTAGAATACGGATGTAAGTATAAAAAGCAAAGCTATTTAAATGCACTCATTATATGCGTTATCACCAACCATGCAACAGTTGACTGACTAAGTCGGCGATTGGGCTTCGATTGAAATGACAATTCGCGTTCAACAGGGCTGGTAAAAAATAAAAATACTAAACGTGCTGCTTGAAAACTACTTCAAGGTGTATAATACTTGCAACTGTAAAATTCAGCGCCTATAACGAGAATTCAGCGCAAAAGAATTCAACACTATTTTGTGAATTATCAGTAACTTTGAAGCAAGTGCTGTACCCATTAATCGGCATCGACATCGGTAATAATCGGCACTTTTCGTGACGATCGGCATTGGCATCGGCACTGCAAAACACTCCGGATTCTTTGCCGATACTTTTTACACATAACAGTGACTTGGAATGCTAAGTATCATTTTCACTTGTTGGGGTAAATCGGCGCGTCGAATCAAGGAAACTGCTATCTTTTTGCGCGTGTGTTTGAAAAAAATAATTGAAAAGAACTGTTCTCACAAAATTATAATCGTTTATCGTGGTTATGGTTTGAGCGTGTGGCTGTGTATTCCATCTGTTTTAAGCATCGTGTATTTAAATTGGAATTGGCAGCGGCATCGGTATCGGTATCGGCATATTTTCAAAATAAAAATCGGCACTTAGTATCGGCTTCGGCAAAAATTTTCTCGCGACAAATTTTTAATTGAACGTGAAGTTCGCAAATAATAACAAAACTGGAATAATTAATCAATATTATGAAAAATAGGCTAAAATAATAATAACCATTATTCTGTCGTTTTATAAAACCTGCGCCATATATTACTAGCTTCTGCAACTACAAAAATTATCGTTCTGAATCACTTGTGAATTCAAAGGATACACCCATCGAGGCCATGCACCCCCAAACTAGTGATCAAAATCAAAATTTTGTATTAAGATTTAGTACTAAAAATGCATTTGACTTTCGGCTGGTTTTGAACGCGTACTTTTTTCACTATCACATATCGAAACGGCTCCTCGTCAAAAATTTGTGCATCAACCACTCTTTGCAATGTATCAAATACAAAAAAATACAAAAAACTGAAAAATATTGAAGTGAAACTAACTAAAACAGAAAAACAAAAATATACGCATGCATAACATAAAGGCAATCACGGCGGCCTGCAATACTGGCAAATACATAACAGTCAGTATGCAACAAGTATATTTACCGAAAGCTCCAGGTTTTATTGAGTGATTGGCTGAAAAGATTTTTTTTGGTAATTTTGGTACAAACGGGTAAACATATATAATATATAATGTAATGAAGCGCTAACGACATGCATTCACAAATATCTAAATTATTAGCTAAAAACGTAAAAAAACAACGCCCTGTTTTCCTTATTTGTTTCAAAACAGAGGACAGACTCCAGCGTTTGGGATCAGGTGTAAATTTACAAACAGTACTTTTCACGAGTTTCGGTCACTAATTTCAAAGTTTAACTTTGGAAAAAAACGCTAAATTTGTGTTTAAAATATAACTTTGTACACCAGTACCAAATGGCTAATTTAAATCATAAGAAAAAACGTTACATTTGTGTTTAAAATAAAACTTTGTATAGTAGTACCAGGTGACTAATTTCCATCCCAGTGGCATCAGAACGTACGGCGCTTTGATCTGCTCAGTGATGTCATTGAGATGGAGATTTTTACCGGGATCTCTATGGGGTGCAGCGTGAGGGTGGAAACCATTTCACAATAGGTCGGAATAGTAACCGTGCTGCAGGGTTGAAAATTTTTTACCATTTACAGTGTGGTGCGTGAAAATATTATATAATATATAATATTTATTTATGTATTATATACATCTGTATTTGCCCACGATAATTTGAGCTCATTACCAAACATCGCTTAGCTTCATGGATAAGATGGCAATGGATCAGTAACTCTGCCTTCGCCTTAATACATTAACACACAGATATCTTCGGGCAGTTTCGACGCAATGACTAATTAAAACCTATGAAATGTGTGTAGCGACGACTACTTTTTAAAATTGCCACAATTAATTTTGTTTTCTATCTTCAAAATTATAATACTCAAGCGTACAAGCATAATAATCGTCGACTACCAAAAAACAAAGAGAAAAAATATATGAACTTAAAACCGGGACGGAAGAAGCATAAAAATGGCAACGTGAAATATGGTTAATACTTATTTTATTAATGAGTTACAAATATGAAAACTGCCAGAAAAACATTTTGTCTTGTATTGCCTGTTTCATAGATTTTATATTTACGCTTCGAAACGTACTATACTGACCCGAATGGGTAATACAAGGTGGGCGTTATTTTGAGTCCCAATCAAAAGGAGTCTGTCTGTATCCCTAATTAGCTTCCGTTAGTATATTGAATGCATAAGTCCTAATTGGAGTCCATAACAGAGACCAAAGCTGAAGAATAGCCAAGACTGCTCAAGTATGTAACAGACGCTCAGGTAACCCGAAACTTTATTAAAGCCAGAAAAAAATTAATGGACAACACAATCAGCAAAAGTACTTCGGAGCAAGTCGGTTGTGTTCAACAGGAAGAATATAAAAGAGAATGTTGTTGGATCCAACAAACATGGGATGAATCAAAAATATACCGCAGTCCATAACCGAATAACAGCGGGAAAGAGGCAAAATAAACATCACACCCCATCCTTATTCGAGTCATTACAGTAATTAATTTTTGAACAAAGAAAATGCCTTCCATTCCATGTGAATGTGAAATTTAAATGTTATTCTATATACAGCGAGGAGATGCCCAGGAAAATTTTGGCTCCTAGAAAAGTTTGGGTGTTTTCGGTTATCCACCCCCAGCCGGCGTTTGCCCAAAAATGTTTGAATTTTGAAAATGGTGCATATTTAAGGTTCTCATGACCGATGTCTGATAGTACAAAATTTAACACCATTCGCCTCAGCTCTGCATGCTGCGTCGAATGGTATAAAATTTGTTTAACTTTTTGGCAAAAAATTTTTTGGACGACTTTGGTACCTTGAAAAGTCGAATATTAAAAAAATTCAAGACTGGATATGAAATGATCAGGGGAGGCCATACACAGCCCAAATATGCAAAAATTTTAAAAGCGAACTATTTTTGGGCAAACGCCGGCTGCGGGTGTATAACCGAAAAGACCCAAAAGTTTTACACGTGCTTGTGATTCATTCTAAATCCCCGCATGCCCGTCCGCAATTATTTTGCCCTCCCCAAGGCCTAGTATATATATCTTAAGCTGGCTTCACAGTTGGCATAAAAAAACTACCGATTCTTATCTAAAATCAGTACTCAGACATCAACTACACTTGTTTTACTCAATTATTATCTATTAAATCTAAACAAAAAAGCAATGGCTTCACAGTTGGCATAAAAAACTACCGATTCTTATCTAAAATCAGTACTCAGACATTAACTACACTTGTTTTACACAATTATTATCTATTAAATCTAAACAAAAAAGCAATGGCTTCACAGTTGGCATAAAAAAACTACCGATTCTTATCTAAAATCAGTACTCAGACATCAACTACACTTGTTTTACTCAATTATTATCTATTAAATCTAAACAAAAAAGCAATGGCTTCACAGTTGGCATAAAAAAACTACCGATTCTTATCTAAAATCAGTACTCAGACATCAACTACACTTGTTTTACACAATTATTATCTATTAAAACTAAACAAAAAAGCAATACTAATTAACAACCCAGGGCACGTAATCGTCAAACTAAACACTAACCTTGAGCGTGAACGTTCACCAAGGCCGCGCTTGGTCAAAGACGAGCCTTTGGTCACCGGAACCGATTCTAAGTTTGACATCAACAAGTTGACAGAAGACCGCACTTCTTCAAGATACAACGTTTCCATGTCTTTGACAACGAATTTGGGCATCAATCGGCGGTCCTAAAATATGAAATAAAAATAATAAACAAAAGTCATTAAATTAGCAACTTACGATAGCGCTACACTTTTGGTGACATCTGGTGACGTACGTCACGTGTACGGCGCTGTCCATTGTCACCGTGCGTCACCATACGGAATCGTACGTAGTAAAATTCGCGTTACGATACCGCACGTTGACAGACGGTGCCTTACGACAAGTAAAGCGTAACCTTTAGCGCAAATCCAGTTAGAAATATATAAAGTTTTCTAAGATTTTTTCCAAAATTTTCTCCGACAGTTTGAGTAGATTTTAAAAATATGTGAGGGAACGTTTCGGTGATGCAAAACAAAATTCACCGTTTGTTTCAGTTTGTTTTTAATTTTAGTGTATATTTGAAAATCAGTGCGTAGAAACATAAAAACGCATGAAATTAGGAATTAGCGACTAAATGTGTGCTTATGCATTCAAAATAAGATAGACACAACTTCATGTTAATGATACTGTAGTACAAGAATAAGAGGGGAGAGGGGACTGATATTTTCTTTGGCCTCTCCAGAGGTTACCCCCTGTTATTCGGTCACGGACTGTTACTTATTTTTATCCCACGCTCCGCCATCCTTTTAGGCCCGTAACCAGCTCACCTTGCTAGGGGGGCCAAAATATTACCAGGAGGGGCATTCAAGGGTTTTTAATCACTTACAAGCAAGGTTGAAAATTTTCAGGTTGCCAAAATTTTTCTAGGGGGCTGAGCCCCCTGCCCCCCCTATTGGCTACGGGCCCGCACCCTTCGTTACTGATATATCCGGTGCTGTAAGGCTATACTCAGAAACGTACTTTTAAATCTTTAGTATTCTTTACAGCTTAGAACTCAACTTTATTTGGTCATGGAGTCATTCATGCACTGCAATTAAGGACAATCCGCCAGTCCTCAGTTATCGTCTTAATTCATACACATTTGAACCACAATGACGATCCAGATCCCGTACTACAACGCCCTGCATTTCAATTCACGTAGAACATTTTATCTCACCATAACTTACGACATTTCGTAAATTTTTAACCATCCAATCATAGGAAATATTTTGAGAACTGAATACATTTGGTCAATTTTCTAACAAACCAATCACAGCATATATGTTGGTTGAGAACTGATTTGGTCAATTTCTAACCAACCAATCGTAGCATGTTGAAAACTGAATACATTTAGCCAAACTTCTAACCGACCAATCATAGTATATGTGTTGAGAACTGAATAGGTACATTTGGTCATTTTCTAACGAACCAATCGTAGTATGTTGAGAGCTGAATATATTCAGCCAATTTTCTAACCACCAATCATAGCATACATGTTGAGAACTGAATACGTGAACTGAATATATTTAGCCAATTTTCTAACCACCAATCATAGCATACATGTTGAGAACTAAATAGATTTGGTCCTTTCGTAACCAGCCAATCATAGTATGTTGCGAAGTGAACATTTGGCCAATTTTTTAACCAACCAATCGTAGTATGTTAAGAACTGAATACATTTGGTCAATTTTCTAACCAACCAATCGTAGTATGTTGACAAGTGAATAAATCAAAATGACACAGTCGCAAGCCTTTGCCATGCATCAGCAATTTGAGCTCATTTATTTGAACTTTAACTTAAAATTGCGGTTAAAGCTAAATTCTAGAATATGCAACAACCTAAAAATTCCAACCCAATACCACAAACATAATAAATCGAACGACACCGTTGATAATATTCAAAACTTTACCTGCATAATTCAAGTTACATATGTTCTCATTTAATCGAAAATTTAGTTTTTGAAGATTCGTTCTTTAGTCTCTCTGAACGTTTCACTATTCAGTAGCAGAAAACTTCCTGTGAACGATCTGAGAAACTTTGTACTTACTAGGTATTCAATGGCTGAGTTTGTGAAACCGTTCTTAAGTACGACATAGTACTTAAATATGTGCTGAGCAATTACTTAACCATTTTGTTGCTAAAATCTTACTTAAGTTAAGTAAATACTTAAGTCGCTGACAAAATTTAAAGATTTCAGAAACCCAGTTAATATGGTTTAACGAGCCCTGGCAAATAAATGGCAGTAGAATTTTTAGGACCAATAGTTATTTTCCGAGCTAAAGACAGAAAATTGATGTTTCCAATCATTAAACAATTACTGAATAGCGACAAAATTTGCATTTTTGACTACTGAATTCTAAAAGCGACCATAATACCACTAGCGTAATGTATAAAAACCAATAATCATATGTTTTAATACATGTTCGCTGGGTTTCTGAAATCGTCCTTAAGTACGTATATCACATAAGTTTTGCTTTAGCATTTGCTTAAGTTGCCGACTCAAGTAAATACTGAACTATTTGGATAAAAACCAAGAAATGTCCATTTTAGAAACATTAAATTGGCTAAGTAATTGCCTAGCAAATATATACTTAAGTATACAGTTATACTTAAATAAGGTTCCAGAAACCAAGCCACTAACGGATCCGGGCAAATGGAGAATGTAAATCTCGACCACCCTGCCGTGCTGAAAAGTTGAGACTTTTCGGTTATATCCCCAGCCCGCGTTTGCACAAAAGTGGTCGGATTTTGTAAATTTTTGCCTATTTGAGCTTCTCATGATTTGCCCTGATCATTTCACACCTAAAGTAGAGTTTTTGAAAAATTCGATTTAAGATCCCAAGGTCCCCCATATCAGTTATTTGACCATACTTCGTAAACCAATCGTCTGACTGCAAAAAATTTAACACTATTGGGCTCAGCTCTGCAAGCTACATCGAATGATATATAATTTGTCAAACTTTTTGACAAATTTTTTTTGGGTCACAAGGGAAGGTTTTGGGACCTTAAAAAATCGAATTTTTCAAAACTGAAATTTGGGTGTTAAATGATCGGTGCAAATCTTGAGAAACTCAAATATGTAAAAATTTTCAATCCGATCACTTTTGGGAAAACGCGGGCTCGGGGGATAACCGAAAAGACCCGAAAATTTTCCTATGGAATAATTCATCTTGAAGTTTACAACAAGACACCACGTTAAAATCCCTACATTCGCCGCAATTACGATTTATGCAAACATATATAGTATAGCACGTCTACGGCACGTTCTACAGGTAACCATATTAGTCGAGTTTGGCTAAGTATATATACATACTAAAATATATAGATACAATAGTTAAAACACCGAAAAACAATAAGTCCACCCGGTTAACACCAAATCGAAAATAGCAATCATTAATAAAATATAAATTTCGTTAAATTAAAAGGTTAATATTAAGTTCAGGAATTACACCGTGACGATATAAACCATCCTTCACACTTATTATACAAGAGTATGCAACTGGGTTCATTTAATATAACCTGCAAATACACTTCAGGAATGGTCCGAAAATAACCCTCATTTTTATATGGATCGACCACATCTGTTTGTCCGGTTGACGATCGTGGGATCAGATATCGCCCACCAAGAAAACGGCGAGTAGCAAAAGTGACGCTGTAGTAGCTGACGCGCGCTGCGGTGCCATATTAAAATTTTTTTAACATGACGCTCAGCGCTGTGGGGCCGTCTGAGTCTGTCCGCGCTTGACAACTACAGCGTAACTTTTGTTACTACATGAGGTTATCTGAAAAATTACGAAAACTAGATTGTTTCAAAGCTTAAATCTAGTAGTGACAATTGTATCCATAGTCTTTGCCATTATGCCATTCAATAAATTCAAATTTTAGCGCCACTATCAGTTGCATAGTCTTATAGAACAAGCCGAATACACTTTTGATGCTACACGCCCGTTGATACAGATAGGCCAGCGAAGCTAAGACAATATAGAATATTTTTGGCCTCTCCTAGAATAGTTGTAGCCTCGCTTGTAAGCCTTGGTTATTTTAACCAGATGCCTCTCCTGAAATTGTTTTGGCACCCAAGCATGCTGAGTCGCCTACGGGCCTGTGATGATAGAAAAACACCGTCTACAAGCGGGTCAGAGGAATAGTGATAACCAGGGCGATTCACTTACAACGTCTCCAACAACCAAACCGCTGTCCTCGGCATTTAGTGCCTAAAATCCTAACAATGCAAAACTTTAGTGTCCACGCTTCAATGCGTCGCAGTAGAAGTAACTTTACTGTTCTGTTCCAGTAGAAATCATGACAATTCGTCGCCCGACGACTTGTAATCCGAAATATAATGCACTCCACAATTCCTCGCCCATCTTTATGCTTATGCTTAGGATTACGCTTAGGATTACGCTTATATTCATTGATAGACTTTCCAGGCTTTTCAGAACACTGTTGGGCGACAAGTTGTCGGGCGATGAATAGTCGTAGACTTGTTCCGGTAGCATCTAAACACATTTGTCTGTGCTATTCAACAAAGTATAACAGCGACTGAAACAAACTCCGTAAGTCGCAGGGGTCCCCATCTGAAAATTTGTGGTCATATAAAAAAGACATTTCACAAGCTTAGAATTTTTTGCGCTTGCTACGCTCGGTCGCAGCACACTTCTACACGAGATTATGCCCTAGCGAAACGAAACCATCGCTTAGAGAAATAAAATAGTACATAAAGCAAATAAATTGAAGCATGAGCTCTCGAAAAAAATTGAAAATCAACAGAAGCGAAAATTTCACTTTTACGCGACAGCAACTGTTGCACAACCCGATTTCTGAGCTTTAAAATACGCGATTATTGCCAGACTAAGATTTGTGCAACAAAACACCGTGTTTTTGAATGGTACAACTTCTGTGGCCTCGCGAGAAGCCGATCGCAATTTCAGTGCTAAACCTTAATGCTAAGTCTTTATTTTGATTCCTGTTCAAAGATGCTAGCCCATGATGCCAGCTTAGATCCGCCAGTGTACAACTGTTTAGGTTTTCAAAGAATTACATCAAAGTTTGCGCGATTATAAAAAATTAAATTTAAATGACACACTACAAACCTTTGCCATTTCGGAAACCAACACCAACCGTCCATCCAATTCACGTCGTATTGCGGCCGCTTGCTCGTCACTGTTTTCAAGCTGAAATAATTAAACTAAGAGTAAACGAAACCGCAAGATTTATTTTATTGTCAATTTGAGGTAAGTTTTCAAATAGAAAAGCTGTGGTGAAGCAATAACTAAAGTGAAATATATACCTGCCAGGGTTACACAGGATCCTAACTCTGCCGGAATTCCTGCAAAAACTCAATTCCTGTTTTTGTTCCAGCTCCGGCGTTACATAACGCAGGAACTGGCGTTTTATTGTTTCGTGTCAAATTGTGCAGAATAAACTTAGAAATATAAACTGACGTCTTTCAAGTTCAAATTCGTTTCACAACTTGCATTTTGTCTGCACATCCAAAACGTAAAAAAAGTCGATGAACAGCATTCTATTTAGAATTATTGTCACTTAGCATTAATCGGGTAGTGCAGTATAGCTGCAATTACTGTTCCGCTTCCTGTTCTGGTTCCGATTGAAAATAAATTCCCGTTTCTATTAATGCTTCGTGTGAAATGTAGTTCGTGTTGGGACCCTGATACTTACGATGACATTAACAATTAGGGTTGCGCTTCTACTTTGCTGCGCCGCGTGCCGCTGTGCACCACCGCGCGTCAGAAATGAAGTTAATTTTTTAACCCCACCAATGATCTATTTTCGCACATCTAACAGTGAGCGACCTGTCTGTTAAGTGACGTAATCGGTGGCTGCCCCTCCTGCTACGTTTCTAATAGCAGACAAGGCCGTAACCAAAAGGTTTTACCTCAAAGCACGAGGGGTTGTAATCCAGCCTTAGGCGAGTGCAGTTTTTACTGGGTTTTTGTTATGCATTAGCGAAAGATGAAAAACAATTTCGAACCTTGGGTCATATTCTTAAATGTGTATAGCAACTATCATCAGTTAGTAATAGGTTTTCCAACTCACTTATATACTGTTGAAGTTGCTCAACTCAAAATTGGTACAGGAGCCAAAAAATGTGCTGAATTTTGAGCCTCAGTATTCACTGGTTCAAAAGTTACAACATCTATCACCAACTGGTGATATGTGCTACACACAATTCAAAATACAGGCCCTAATCACCAACTCTAAGCAAATTGTTTATACGGTCAACACAGTAAAACATTCCTGCATCATGTAAAAACCTCGCAATTGAGAAACCCATAGCGATTAGGTTCCCACTAATACTCATTTTTTAGATCAATACTAACCTGCAATGCATTAAATATCAGCTGATGTTCGAACTTTTTAATTTTCAAGATCTGTTGAAACATATCGTACAACTGATCCTTGCTCATAATCAAATCGGTATTACCGCCACCGGCGACTCCCGCCAGCCCACCATGCCCGCTCAGATGACCTCGAAACCGACCCATTTTTCCACCGCCGTGACCCGGTCCTCCGGCATGTCCTGACCCGCCGGTCCGCGCCTCTTCATCGCCACGAAATATCGTATCAAATTTGGTCATCCACGAACTTAGCACCGTTTCTTTCGACAAACCGTCAATTTCCGGCAGTGATCGTATCCGCTTTTCAATATTTGACGCAAAAACTTCTCGAAAATCATGCGTTGAAAATCCACCTGCGAGCACAACGTTAACGACACGTTCGGATTTCAAAAACGCTTCATAGTACGACTGTACAGCGTTCATGAACGCTTCGTCTGACGCAATTTGAGTGTCGCCGCGTAAAAACGCTTGAAATCGATCACGGATTTTGTTCAATTCGTGTTTGGTCACTTTGAGCTGGCGTCGTGCCATATCGGTTGGTTGTTTGGCGTTGAAATGATACGCGATACAACGTGATACAAACACGTACAGCTGTACGCTTTGTTTATGCTCTTCTTGTTCGCGTTCTTGTTTCGTTCTAAAATAAAATAATGACAATTAATTAGCATAGCGACAGCGAAGTAACCGGGTTTAAGGGTACCTGCGATTCTGACTGATATTGCTTACAGCGGATTTGAAGCTCAGGAAGGCGGCGCACAGTTGGTTTTAAGCCTGTATAAATTTCCACTGACTATTGTAAAACTTTCCGAAGATGCAATGCAAACCAGATCACAGAGTAAAGATACAGTTTCATATTTTTCAAACAAGACCCGAGCGTGATTCGATTGTTTTTCATGCGAGACAATTAAAAATTGTATATAAAAACTGGCCCCGGTTAAAAACGGCAAACGACGTGTTGGCTTCAGCCCTAATGCCGAAGCCGGGTTCTTAGGCTCCTGCACCTCGGCCATGTTCCCTACTTTTCATGGTTTAAACCATTGGTTTATAGGTTATGGTTAAATAACTGATTTGACGCCCTCGCAAATTTACGGCTAACCAATAAATCATTTTTTCACCACAACTCGGTAACCGATTGGCTGACCATTGAAAATTTGACAGGATTCAGATTAGCCTTGCAAGCTGCGTGAAACGGTATATAACATAGTTTTTTTTAACTTGTTGACAAAAACATTTATTCGGTCTCAAGAGGACCGACGACCCTCGGACTTCACAAAATCGAATTCTTGCAAAATCCAAATTTTAATACGGAACGAAAGGAAGTTGTGAGTTTTTATTGGCAAACCCCGGCTGGAGGGTAGATAACGTAAAAAAGCCGCCATAGTATCAGGATGTTCTAGGAGAATCATATCTGCATCCGATCCTTCATCACAAACTTCAGGTACAGCTGCTGAATACTGCCACAGAGTCTAACATCACTTCGCACACACAGTTTTCGATAATTTAAGTTTTAGCATAAGTAACTTAGGCTTAGGATTACGCTTAGGTTTAAGTCTGTTGTATAAAACAGCCGCGGGAGTTACTCACTCTTGGTATTATAAACAAAATAGCAAATTTATACGCACACACAGAGACTCACATATCCTCATATTGGTTCCACGACCTGATTTCAATACATGATGCGCTTAAATCTTTCAAACCATGAGTTAACTGCAGCATTGCACTGGTTTTTACCCATTAACTAACATTTTTACCTGTGGCAGACTAAACGTAAACGATATATTTTCAAAGTATTCATGCTCAATGCTTACGCGTAGGATTATGCTTAGATTTATTCATAGCCTTTAGGACACTGTTGGGTGATAATTATTGGGCAACGAATCGTCGTAGATACGCAGCTTACACTGAAGAATCGAAATTCACAGTTGAAGGGCTGGAGCTAAATATATTTCGGCGTTAGACTCTCGTTTAAGATTACCTTCTGTTAATCTTTATACCAGGTCCGGGTCCGTAGCCAGAGCGTGGAAAGGGGGAGCTCAGCCCCCATGGAAGAATTTATATTCGGATTAAAATTTTCGTCTTCGCTTGTACGTCACAGAAAACCCTTGTATTCCCCTTCTTAACAATGCTTATCCTAGCCCCCCTAGCAAGATTAGCTGGCTACAGACCTGACCAGGTCACAGAATATGTGAACAGTAAGAACACAAAATTCTCGTAAAATTGGCATAGTTATACCGATAGTCATCGCGAAACCCCACCACACAATTGTCACGTGTATACAACAGGTCGCACTTGTTGCTAAAAAATTCCAGGCCTTCATTTCGTTCAATTAGGCAAACAACATCCACAGGTTAAACGTAATAACTACACTGGCAAACATTTTATGTAATGAAAACAATAACATTCAATGTTTGTATTGTACTGTGTAAAGATTGCTGAAAAAACGGATCGCATAGTATAATCTTAATGTTAGCATAACCTGTACAAATCGTTATTTAATGTGATTCAAAGCTGTAAAAGCTGTTTCAGAATCATATACAAGTAGCCGAGGTATGTTTTGGCAGAAACCATCCCAACATATTTTGTAAAACCACATTCAATTCGAAGTAAAGCCAGTTGAAGAGAAATGCAGATTGGCCTAGGCCAAATAGCGATTGTAAGATGTAGCAAAACAACAGTGATGTAAAACCAACGCTGATTGGTTTACGTTACTGCGCTTGTTTAAATAATCAAATCTAATTGGTCTATAAACTTAATAGCAGTTTAGCCTAGGCCAAACTGCTATTACACAAAATAATAGAATAGCCTAGGCCAATTAGTAATTGGCCTGGATAGCAGATTGACCTACGACATATATATCAGTGGCCTTTTGTTTGACTGTGCTGCAAGAGTATCAAATATGGCACAATTTGAAAATCAAACGCCTCCAACTATGGATCGATAAATGTTATTTGCTACGTCTGGTCGAACAAGAAAGATCCCATATTACCGCTGATACAGAAACAGCACAAGAATACATACGACATAAGCAGTGAGCTCAAAGTCAATTCATTGAGATAAAAGTAAAGAAAAGAATACTCGAGCATATTGGCCACATACTACGAATGGACAACAACTGGCAAGTCAAAATAGTGGTCCATGGATGGAACAAAAGACTACAAATAGTGCCAAGAGTCCCCGAAAAGAAACGTAAGATACTTCTGTACTGGAACAAACTAATCAAGGAAACCGGAATATATTGGGTGGATTTCGGCCATCTCTCCAGCGACAGAAAATCCTAAAGGGACATGGTAAACAAGCACCTAAAACATTTAGCATTATGGGAGGCAAGCCAATGTCACCACGAAGAATCGGGTTTAACAATGATTTCAAGGACATCGACAGAGTCAGCAACGGGTACCTTACGATGTAAGTTTGAGGAGTGCTGTCGGTAAACAATGCAAATCCAAGGCCGACCATCGCATACGTCAACGAAGGATGCACAGTGACGCTGTGGATCAAAAGACTTCGTTTGCAGGAAATGTGGGACGACCCAACGAAAACACACGCTCCGGCCGATATCCTAATTTCCTGGGGTGGTATATGTGCACGAGTATGTTTATGTCTTAACATTACACACTCTGCACATACACAAGCCGCGTATACTCACATTCCACCTTCTTTACGCGGTCGCCCCGGACGGCGAATCCAAACTTCTCCGAATCCATGAGCCTGCAATTTACAGCGTCCTTCTCGGTGGCCGCTCCATGTCATTTTATTCCCTCCGCTAGTAAAGTTGATTTCAACCGGGTTATTTTGGAGTCGGAGCTTTTCGCGTCTCGTTTACAGAAAGCTGGTGAATTTGCATGTCTCCCGCATAACTTCTGTGACAAACTCAGACAGTATACAACCACGGCTATCAATAATTTGAAACGTTTCCCATGCCCCCCAACATTTGAAAAATGTAATCTCGGCACTCCAAACTATTAGTAACGACCCATCCATTTTTATTTCCAAACCCGACAAAGGGAATGGGCTTGTTTTACGTACTAGATCGACCCGCCTACGTTGAAAAAATGCACAATCTTTTGGATAACCCAGGGGTTTTTTAAAAAATTGACAATGACACCACCAACCTATATAAATGTCTCGTTAACTTTGAGGAAACAGTTCGAGCATTTGTTTCGGAATGCCTGAAAATTGACTCAATTTCGCTTCAGATTCCAACTTTCGTCTATATGAATTATGTCGTTAACAGTTCTCCAAGAGCAATATTGCTCGTCACCGAAAGGCGTGCACGTCAAGCGAACAAGATGGAGGTGCTCGATGAAACACAACTCACGACATGGGTGCCCCTGCAAATAACAGGATAGTGGGACAAACTCCAGCCGGGAGTGTCAAGTACAGTCAAGGTCAAGGATATACAGTCTCCAAATTGCTTAGGAAAATCAATCAGATTTGGGTTTTTCAAATTAAATCAGCCAATCGTCATTTTTAGTGACCTTTCCACCGGACAAAAACCAATTCTTAGTCTGGACGGCGGCCTATTTTATGTCCATGTGTAACGTCGCGGCCTGACCCATGGCGTCCCACGACCCGCATTCGACTCTGTGACCTCCGTGTTATCTTGCGCTAGATCAGGATGGCAACAAAGTTTCGGATTCCATCTCGGCAAAAATTAGCGGTTCAGATTCAGATTCGGTTGGAATTGTTATATAAATCTAAAAATGTTATATTCGGATTCGGTCAAATCGTAGATTCAGTGCCACCCGACAACACATGTCTAAGTATATATAGCACAAACTCCATTGTTTCTAAATTCATAAGCAAAAAATATACATAAACGTACATTTCATCTTCTTCTTTGATCACTCCGACAGACGATTTCGATTCCATTGAAAATTGTTGGCCAATAGCGTCACGAAACGTCGCCGCAGAATGCCTCAAACTACCGCTAGTTTCCGACCCAGGCCCGCCGCCCATATTAACGCCTTGAGGTGACGTCACACCATACGGCGCATACTCTTGCTGTCCTGCGATTGCGGCCGTAGGGCCACCGCCGCCTTTCACCGAACCACAAAAGCTCATTCGTTCCGATTCAGATGGACTCATAGAGCGGCAGCTTACTTTACGATTTGGCACTGATAAAATGTCTGAATTCGCAAAATCTGCCGCGCTTCCCCCGTCAAAATCGTGATGATGCAAATGGCTCGCGCCTACGCCGTGTCCTGGACCGCCGACGCTATTTCCGACCATCATTTGAGCCGAAAATGGTCCGCCGGACGCCAGTGGACCGTTAAAATAATCATCGTCTTCGTCTTCACTGCTTGATGCACCTAACATGACGGCACCGTTTGTTAATCTGACTCTATTATAACCACTTTTTTTCAACCAAACTCTAAATGAAGTTTACCCAAGAACACAGACTAATGTACTTCAATTGGCAACGCTGCGAAAATCAATGCTCTATCTATAGAGCAAAAAATCACCATATAAATGATCTGTGGTCACTCGATATCATTATCAATTAACTTTGACTATGCTTTCAAAAACCGTATAATAAAATACATTTATGCATTAATTCAATAATACAAATATTACTTTTGTACATCGAGCACATATTATTATTGGTAACTTCAAACTCCACTGTAAAAACGTCTAAAAACAGGTTGAAAATAAGGCCGGCAGCGAGTTCACCTTGCTAGAGGAGAGCTAAAATTTTTCAGAAGGGCGATACAAGGGTTTTCGTTGACTATAAAAGCAAGTTTAAAATTTTTCTAGGGGGGGAGGGCAAAATTTTCCACTGACAGCAGAGTCCGCCTGGCCCGCCTTTGCTCCGGGCCGGCATAAAATAGGTCTCCAAGGAAAACAATCACGTTTTCGTTGCAGTAACGAATCGCAAAACATATCGCTTAACGCTTACATTAGCTTAATTGATCAAATATTACGTACTTAAATACAGTCCAGCTGACTCTATGATTGGAAATAAAATTAACTCTATGAACAACGTGTAAGAGTTCAAATATGAATCCGTATTCAATATTACAGGGTCATGCAAGCATGTGAGACATGGTTGTCCATTATGTACACATATATTGCAGTACATTGTACCATATACCATATCCGGTATCCGGTTCTTGTTCCGGTAAAAAATTCAATATCAGTATCCAGCTCCGGTATCCGGTAAATTAATATCCGGTCGCACATTGACTGTACGTATGCAAGCTGGCAGCATACTGTAGACATACATAGTTGACAATAAAACCAGTTGGAGAGGCGGACTGCGTGACACAATGGTAGAGCGTGTGCCTTAGGATCTGTAGGTCGTTACTTTGGAACCACTCGTGACCCGTTTTTCCAGCTCCATAGTTTAATAAGTCTGAAGTCCCCGACCGTACCTACTTAGACTGACACGGCGTACACAAACGGATATGGAAATACACTTAAACTGAAATTTCTATACAGACGAGAAAAAAATCATATTTGCAAGATTTAAATACAAACACAAGAATACGTATATACAGAAAACTTTACTCGGACGCTACGCTTGCTCGTAAAAAAACATCTAAATAAGATGCATGACCACACAGCCCTTTCGAAATACTATCCTGAATTTGGTTCGGCAGTACCAATACCTCTGATTTCAATATAAAAATTAGTTAAATCCAGTAAATCTTCATTCCATATGAGCAGCTCAAATATGCAAAAATTTTCAAAAACCAACTATTTTTGACTAAACGCCGGCTGGGGGAGGCAAACAGCGTTTTAAAGTACGTTAGCTACTATCCTTTTGCAAATAAAGCAGATTACTAATATTATGATTATGGCTGAATTTGGCCCATGCACGCGGGAATACTTTTCACATACATTTGAACACAAATTTCTGGTGCACAACTTTATCATATAGCATTTGGCAACTTTCTTCGCTGTTCCTATAGAACTTATACTTTTCTTTGGCTTGGAACAATATGTTCAGAAGTTTTCTGAATGACATCTTAAGAAAAATTGCGATAAAGCCATAAAGAAATGTGTGATAAAATCTTAACTATAATGATTTCATACCGTCAAGAACTTTTTGATTCACTGATCATGATCACCTATCGGCAAACAACATTTTTTAACCGGTGATAGGTGTAATGTGCAATATTATCCAGTATTACATTTTTTACAGAATGGTTTGTTTCCAAAGTTACTAATAGAGTTTTTGTAACGTAAATCGAGTGACTAACGTCTGTGCACTGTAAAATTACACAATTGTATTTAACACAGAAGAAAAAATAAGGGCGGATAAAGGCGGGTAGTGGGTGAAGGAATTTTCCGCAGGTATACCCGCGGGTAAAAGAAATGAAATTTCCACGGGCAAAGCGCAGCGCGGGTAAAAAATCTTTACCCACTCACACCTCTGTTTTCTACACTAGTAACTGCAACAACCTGTTGCCGTAAATTGGAAACAAGCCATGTAACTTGCAAATAAAAATAACCGTTTCCTGAGTCTTACTTTAAACGGAATATAAAATATTTTCCGTATGAGCTTATTTTTGAACAAACCAAAGTAAACGAAAATCATTGGCCGCTTGCACACTTCACAACCCCCCCCCCCCACAAACTCAAGTCTATGTCGAACCCTACACTAAAATAAGAGCCAATCATTAAACAAATGAACACAGGTTATTTTTTAAAAAAAGCTACAAAAAAACCAAATATCGGATTGCCAGAAAGACAATCCGGCATAAGTTAGCGACAAAACTTACATTACTTCGGCGAAAAACAAAGAAATTAATACCATATATACTTTTGTGTAAGAGGTAATCAATCACCAACTCACAGGTAAAAACGACATTTTGAACGAACAGATGGTTTTCCAGCTACGTGTACATTAATATTAATTCAACCAATCCTATAATGGTGCAGGAAAGAAACCCTCTGTATCTAAAAACTATAAAATCTAATCAAAATTTAATAAACAAAATATAATAAAGTAAACAACCAATAACGAACGAATTGGTCATAGCAAACGTTTTTTTTCATACACAGCTTAACAAACCAGGTTGTTCCGGTTGTGTGTTATCAAACAATTATATGAAGCTCAAATTTACACAATGCACGAAAGTTGAAACAGGCCCGTAGCCAGAGGAGGGCCACGAGGGCGGTAGAATTTTGGTTTTACCAACAAAATTTTCAACCTTACTTGTAAGTCATCGAAAAGCGTTGTACGCCCATTTTGAAAAAATGTTTAGCCAACCTAGCAACGTGAGCTGGCTACGGCTTGACGCTAAATCAAGAGCGACAACTTTCGCTACGCCTGTCAGAACGGCTCAAAACCAAAATTTTGTATTAAAATTTAGCACTAAGTTGCAATTGGTTTCACGCTCGCGCGAAACCGTAGCCAGAGGGGGATAGAGAGGGTTCTGCCACATTGGAAAATATATTTATTTCATTGCTATGGACGGAGAAGTTAACCGGAAAAAATGGGACCGAAAGCTTTACAAATCTCACGTCAACACCGATACTCAGAAATCCCCGCATGCGGTAAACAAATTTAGCCTGGTTTATTTTTAACATCGCACATTATGTCCGTAAAAACACTTTCTTACCGTGTTAACAGGACAACTTAAGGTTCTTAGTGGAAATCACTTTGATGTATTTCACTAGAATAAACTGCATTTATCCCTTTAACGCATAGAGTACACAATGAGCAACTGAGCTGAGTAGTGTTTAACAATTATAACATATATGCGCAGTGCAAAATCTCAACAAGACGGGTTTCGTTTTACTTTTGTCACAATTTTCAGGAAAGTATTTCCGAAATTTCGCAGCAAATTAGCGAAAACCAAAAACCTTAACAGCATATTGCAGATATTGGCTAAAGTTAACTAATTAACCATCATTTTTACTACCTAATTTCGCTTCACCTTCGGCTCTGGCTCCGGCAGAAAATGGGCCCCTGCTCCGGCTCAGGTAGAATTTTTGCCGGAGATTCCGGGAATTTCGGTAGTAAAATTTTGCATAATTTTGCAAAATTTATCTGTTTATTGCGTTTCGTTTTACTTTTGTCACTATTTTCAGGAAAGTATTTCGGAAATTTCGCAGAAAATTAGCGTAAAACCAAACAACTTAGCAGCATATTGCCGATATTGACTAAAGTAAACTAATTAACCATCATTTTTTACCACCTAATTTCGCCTCATCTTCTGCTCTTGCTCCGGCTCCGGGATTTTTCACCTCCGGTTGCACCCTGCTAAACAAGCGCGATTAAAACTTTTCTGGAGGGGGGGCGAAAATTTTCTAGAACGGCTGTGTCCGCCCACCCTCCACGCTCGTCCTATTATTGTCCTGCGAAACGCAAAACGCACACAATATCTCAATTATACACATTTTTCACAAAACAATTGATTTCCGTTTAATATATAATCGAACCGTATTTTGCTTTTATTTAGACTGCTTTTAAAAATCAACTAAACCCTCTGTATGCAAACCTAATTTCTGTTGTGCCAGAAACGCTCCGATATTATTATTTTTGTTCTAAAATCTAAACAGTGGGCGTTATTTTAGGCGTGGGATGACGTGGCGAACCTTGATAGTCAAACGTTTTTAACAGTCTGTTGCATACCTATTTTACTTAAAATAAAGGTACTTGTGTATTTTTACTCTCAAAAAGTGCCCCCCCCGCACAAATAACTGAAATAATAAAATATTTTTACTTAGCCTTGAGCTAAGAATTTGCCTTAAGCTTAGGCTTAGGATAATAGGAACACTATTCTGACTGGAAGATTTTTGGTTTATATCAAATTAACCGTAGTGTGGAATGTGATAGGAAGTAGACTATTAAACAAATAAAGGAAAGCCCACAATACCTCCCGTGAAAGTATATTGAGTGGCAGGGTGCAAAGCGGAACTGGAGTATATCAGAATCGGAAAAACAAATTTATACCGGAATCGCAATCGGAACTACAAATGTTGAGTGTTACTTGTTTACTTGACGCACGCTAATCTCAATTTGATGGAAGGCAAAAGTTTCCTCCCTACATTACTGTTTATATCATTCGTAAGCGGAATCTAAGTTTAAGCCTAAGCCTGCATAAGCACTGTTAATATCATATCTTGTAATGGTATGTCTACCGACAGACAAAATTTTCTCAAATTTTTTGGCCTATGTTACTTTAAGAGGCGTCCAGGTTTCTGGTGGGTCCATAAAACAGTAAGTTTAGATTCTAGATTACATTTTTTGGTCTTTTCCTGAAAATCACCGCACCACCAAACATGAAAAAGTATTTTTAAGCAACATAACCTTTTTGAATCATTTTAGACACATCATTACTGTAAAAAATCTTCAACAGGTGGGACATGTCAATAAAGCACAGTTTCCGACCAAATGTTGGTTCAGGGGCGTATACAAAGGGATAGATGATGAATATATCCGTCCCGACATTTCTAGAGACAAGAACACAGCGATTTTGACCGATTTAGAATAACATGGATCATAGAGGTTAGCAGTGTTTTCATGAACTTCGCGTACGCTTACCAAACTACCGGTACCGGATGTCAATTTTTTACCGGATGTTAAAGACATCTTACCGAACGTTTTAAAAACATTTTAACCGGCGCAAATGGAAGTTTCGTAACAGTATTCACAAGCGAGGTTTAACTATTAAAAGGTGAGGACCAAATTTTTCGGGGAAATGAAACCCAGCCCTGCTCATCTGCTAGGTACGGGCCAGCCCCAACAGCTGTGCAATACCGGAGCTGGATGTTGATTTTTTTACGCGAGCCGGATGTTGTCAGTCGCCAAACAGCATCTATACTCCATACAACAAATATATATGTACCAAAAAAAGCGTACGGAATAAATACCATCAAAAATAAACAAGCCAAATCGAAATTTTACTGCCATAAACAGCGCGAAATGAACCGTTTCACGCTGTGATTTACAAATAAATGTACAACTGAACAAAAAACCTTCCATGCGGAAGTCCGACGTACACTAGCGCATCCAAGAAGAGTGGCCCCGTAAACCATGTTCCCATTAAAACTCAAGGGTGTCCCCACGGGGAGAGCATTACGGGGCCGTGTCTCGCCTCCAATTTGGCTGGTCCCCCACAATATATTCGGCGTAAAAGTAAACAATCTTGAATTGCAATTGTACGGACCCCTCAAAATTATTCGGTGTCAAAAACCAAATATAATTAAAATGTTCTACGGAAGCACACTGTCAAAACTAAAAAATTTTATATTAAGATTCAATACTAAAATTGCGTTTGCCTACTCACTCGCGAGTTTGATCACTGTTGCATATCGTGGGTTCCCCTCGTCAGAAATTTCTCGATCCGCCACCATTGTGTGTGACAACCGAACATGATACAAATAAAACTAATGGAATCACTACTGCTATATTATATATAAAACGGTTTTATTCATATATATATATTCGATGAACCAAATACCACTAGAACGTATGTTCTATGGTTTAACGTTTCAATGCTTTGTACACTACAATCTCTCTCATGGGGGAACGCTGGTTTACTTTAACATTGTGATGCGAATACTTAAACGCGGAATGTGCGGTTTATAAACACGTAATCAGGATTCAGGTTGAGAATTGCAGAACTTCAAAAACCATTTTGCAAGCGAACGTACCAAGAAATGCTGTTTCATCTGTGAACGGCAGTAATCATTATATATAGTCATATACACATACACCTATATATGTATCTATATTCAAAATCCCAGGGTGCGACCAGATATCCGGTTCCGGTTTAATATCCTGCAAAAACTGATATCCCTATCCGGTTCCGGTATCCTGTTTAAACCTACCGGATACCAGAAATTTACTGTTGTGAAATCTCGAACACACTTAACCAATTAAGCTAATAATATGCAAATTCGTTATTAGCTAACTATTCATTTATCAGTTTTGAGGTTTGTTAACAATTTATTCAGATTCCTCGCACCCAAAAACCCTTTATTGCTGAAATTAGATTGTTTGTAACCCTAATTATTACTGAAATATTGCAAAAAGTCCTAATTTAGGCTTATCAATTATGCTAATAGGCAAATAAGCTATTAGCTAACTATTCAATTATCGATTTTGAAGATTTGTAGACAATTTGTTCAGGTTCGTCGCGCCCAAAAACCCTTTAGTACTGAAATTAGATTGCATGTAACCAAGCTACGAGCTTCGCTCAATAACAAAATTTTATGAGCAAAAATGAAGTTGCAATTGTACAAAGCAAATATTGCACACGAAACCAAGCCATCGTGGGAACAAATAAAACATGAACCAGGCCCGCAGCCAGGTCACCTTGTTTGGAAGGGTCCAAACATTTTTCACAATGTCATAGAAAAGTTTTCGATGACCTACCAGCAAAGCTGAAAACTTTTTAGGGAGGGGTGCGGGGCGCAATTCTTCCAAAGAGGCTAAGCCTAATACCCTCCCCCGCTATGTCTACGGGCTCGACCTCAAATCGGCAATATTTTGCATTACATGTATATATGTTATTTGCTCACAACACATATAGAATTTCGAAAAAATGGCAAAACATCTGAGCAAACAAAATATCACAGTAGGGTCATAAAAATGGCCCATGTAGGTATAGAACACGGCCGGAACGTTTTCCGCCGGGACTGTAATAGAGTCAGTTTAAGTTTTAGACTGACTATTTTGGTTAGGCTTAGGTTTAGGCTTAGGTTTAGGCTTAGGCTTAGACTTAGGAATATTCTCATCCTAGCGCTTAGGCTTAGGCTTAAGCTTAGGCTTAAGCTTAGGCTTAGGCTTAGGCTTAGGAATACGCTTATACTAGAATAGTGTATATTCATCAAGCAACTAAAAGAAGGCCATGTTTCTTTAAATTGTATGCATCCGCTAACTATACTAGATTAAACACTGTTACTAAAATGTGCATTGCGTACCACTCAAGGGTATAGCAAAGAAAACGGCAAGAGCTGGTAGAGGGAACGGATCGAAACGAGGCAGAAACAAACGGGACGAAGGCGAAAACTGAGGAGTGAACTTTGGATGTAAGTGCTCGACAGTCAGACTGATGCAATACATACGCAGATTAGAGAGCTGCCTGGATTTCAGTTAGGGAAGGCATACATCCTCTCCCCTATAAAAAGTTTTAGCGCCACCCTTACCTCCGGGCTTAGAAATATGCTTATTCTACTGTTACGCTCCTCAAAATAACATCGGTCTCAAAGATTGTTAAAAGTGCTTTCAGCAAACAAATTTCATGAGTAGATATATCCCTCTATTCTTCCCACTTGTCTGACGCGTAAATCAGCAATAAACGTTTCAGATTTATCTGAGCGTGAAAAAAGAGGATGAAACAAATAGGTGCTGGTTATTATTTTCAGACAAAACGAATGTTTTTCCTCAACGCAGTGTTAAATTCAACGCCATTTTAGACGAACGATTAGAGCATCAGTATATTCTGAACCGAAAATATACGAATTGCGCCATCAATTATGTTACGATGCCCTCTTTTTACAAAAGTGTGCAACTGGTTACATTCTGTGTACAAAAAATATACGCAGTGCACAGTGTGGTTTTGGTCTATCCTCCTTATTCATGGGGTCAAGTTTATCATTTGGGAAATGCCAGTATTTCAAAATGGGAGTTAATTGCCCTTTGCTGCCCCACGGCTGCGTTGCATTTATGCACGATATTTTCAAGTGTGTATAATGCCTATCATTCGCTAGAAATCCGTCTAAAAACTGACCAACTTATACAATTAACGATATCAAAATTGGGGCAAATGTAAGACAATTCAACAGAAAAATGTCCTGAATTTCCAACCTCACAATTCACTGGTTCGACAGCTGTACGATCTATTTACCACTGGTGATACGTGCTACGCATATTTGAGAATCCGGTACCTCGTTATACAGTAATGTGTGAAATTGACGAGTAATGTGAAGAAAAGGTTTAAAACATTCTTATAAAACTCCACCAGAGTTTTCAGCTCTCTTAAAATAGATTGACAACAATCTGTGAGTTTGGCATTACATATTTATATATATTTACTAAACGTGATATGAAAATTGCTGAAAACATATAGTGATTTGAAAGTTTTTGCTTGTCTATCGTGTTCGTCTGGATGCGAACGTTGTGCATATGTTTACACGCGGAGCTTTTCGAGGAAAACAACTCGATTACTAAGGCGAAAACTAAACGTATATCCTTCTATTTCTGTGACGGAAATACTATAATTCGCCAAATTAATCACAATATTACGCCACGTATGTGCATTTGGCTAAAAACATTTTTCGTCAAAAATACAGACAAACGATGATTAAATTCTTAATTTGCAGATACAAACACACACATTTTAGATACCCTCGTAAGGATATAGTTCATTGGAAATAAACTGTGGACATGGATCTTGTTAGACAGGACAGAAGATTGCCTATTTTCCAAAATTAGTCAACCTGAAGACTATAAATCGTAGCGCAAGTCGTAATTCAGCCCAATGCCGAATAAGTATGTATGATAAAGGTGCATGTTTTCTGATTGGTTGGTTAAGGTTGTAATCAACCGTGATTCCATTTAGTTTTTTTAATTTCCGTTAAGTGCTTCCCAACCGCGACTTGTCCAATAATTGTCGGATTTTGAAAATTTCTGCACATATGAGCTTCTGTCAGGGGCGTGCCGAGAGGGGGGCGCGAATCCCAAATTCGAATCAGTTCGTGTGTCATAACTTACAAACAATTACGTCTAGCTTCTCGCTCGCTTCGCTCGCGAAGTTAGTAATTTTTTAATTTTCGAAAAATTTTACGTGTGGTGCTGTTCGAAGGACAACTTCATACTCAAATTCCAGAACCTAATTAGCTCAAAACTAAAGATAATAAAAATTGTTCAAAGCTTCACAGTTACACAAGTTCTTTGATCGGGGGAGGTTCCGGTTTGGTGGTTAAGACCAAGCAGTCAGCTTATGAATAAATAAACGTTTTAAAACTGTTGCAGAGGGATTTAATACTGAAAAAATATATAGCTTCTCGCTCGCATCGCTCGGAATTCTTCAAAACTCACCCTGAATCCTGGCAACGAACTTTTCCACACTCTGTTTTAATTCCACGACAAAATACGCTAACAGAGATCCCAAACTGAAGTTTTGTACTACATACAAAAGACATTTTCTGATATTCAAAGAATATTTTTATTACATTCTAGACAATAATATCTTAATCTAGACACCAGATATGCTGGCTACCAGGATTAAAAGTCTATTTTAGACAAATGCCGCCTATGTTTTTGTTGACACTAGACACCAAAATTCACTAGTCCAAAGAGTGGATGTGTTAAGAAAGAGAACGCATAACGAATGCATTTGTTGAAAAAAATCTTTTAAAGAACAAATTACCGTCGGTGTTACGGGTTCCCAGTTTTCAAGCTTTTAACATTGCTGTATCATAGTCCAGTCATACACTGTGACGAATTTATCTGACTCAAATGAAATTCGAACTCGCCTCAAAAGTTCCATATCAATCTGAGACTTTGAGCCTTTACTCAGGGGCATCCACAACAAATTTAAGCGTGAGTTTAAGGGCACCAATTAATTTAATAAAACCGTCTCCAAATAAAGTATTGCGGATTTGATAACAGCTGCGTATGTATAACGGCAAAATTTTTGATATTCGAGGGCCAAGACAAAGCAAACCTAAATTCAAACTAATTCAGTAGCGGATACAGGGGTGTTCATTGGGTGCCAGTGGTGAATCGATCTATCCGTATATGCGCATGGTAAGTGTATGCAAAGCAAAGGATGCCATATGTATACGACAGGGTGCAACCGGAATTACAATTTACCGGAACCGGAATTTGAAAATTTTACCGGAACCGGAACCGGAAACGGAACCGTAAAGTGAAAAATGCATTTCACCAAAAATTTCATTTTAATCTTATTTTTTGCTCTATTATTTGTGAAATAACCTTAGTCGAACATAGGTATTTATTTTATTTGTTGTATTTTAGATTTTCGTCGTCGACTGAAGTGAAATCCACCATCAATGGCTTATATTCGGAGTACAAGTGGCTTTCAAAAGAGATTCTTAAAAATTAGCAAAGTTAAGAAAACGGCCAAATTTTAACACCGGAATTTTTAAATCCGGTAAAAATTTACCGGAACCGGAAGGTGAAAAAATGCCGGAACCGGAACCGGAATTCCGGTTGCACCCTGGTATACGAAAACCAATATAAGAAGTTATTACTATAGAGTACATGGTGTAGTGCACGCATTGATGACTCGAGTGCAACAGGACCAAGATTCGAGGCCGACGTGGTACTTGATTTCGCACCAAACTTCGAACAGGGATCGTACAGACCGTGTTGTACCAGCACACGCTTTGTATCGTTCTGGCGTGACAATTTTAGAAATATAGTTCGATTCATGACTATATCTGATAGATTACAAATTAACACTTCAGATGAACTAACCTTGTTGAAACTGAAATTGTAAACTCGTGGTGCGTCCTTAATATAAAGCAAAACTATTACTTTTGTGTTATGACAACGGCTCACATTTGGCGTTTACCTGTTTTGTTCGAATAGCTATGTATTTACTTAAGTCATCGGCTTAAGTATTTAGTTAAAAATAGCTTAAGTAAATAATTCAGTAAGATCTCAGAAACCCAGCCATTGTCTACTAAACACATTGCACTTATATACTATAAATTTAATTATATATATTTAAATATATTTATGTGTTTGTCTATATTTTATATATGTATATTATACATACATACAAATATAATATTCACAGGTATATATAATGTTTGCAGTCATATTAAAAAGAAAAATAGACTGATGTGATTATAATTATATACTTCAACCTCAAACAAAAAGTAAAGAAATTGAACAAATAATTGATACATAACGGTGTTTTTAAGCTTCTAGCCCCGAGCCAGAAAACGAGCTACAAAAGCGAAACTTTGCGCTAGCAATAAACGCTAAAATATCAATTTCATTACGGTTATTACTAGATTGACTAGAGAGGGTTCTTCCACTATTATATATTGCGCCCCTCCGTTCGTCAGTGCCTCCGTTGTTAGAAAAGCTACTCCGCCCCTGGTAAAGATAACGGCCTTATTTCGTTTGTCCTTATCACAAATAAGAATAAAGGTTTTCAGGTTTACAATTGAGCGCTACTCTAAAATGGCAATTTTCGCAAATACAAATTAAGTTTTCGTCACTCAGCTCCATCCCATCGAAAAATTTTGGCCCCCCTGGAAGATTTTCAACTTTGCTTGTAAGTCATTGAGAACCTTTAAATGTCCCTCCAGAAATTTTTTTAGCAGCCCTAGCAAGGTTAACTGGCTGAGTCTGCAATTATGGCTTAAATCCATTGGCGGGTCCAAGGAAAGCCAACCATGGCGATTGGCTTCCCGGTCAAGATTTCAGGTTTAGAATTGAACCCATACTCTCAAATGGCCATCATCACATTAAGTTTTCGCCAACCGAATCAGTGTTTGTCAAATATGCTACGTAACGCTCTGCTAGTGTTTAAAATGATTACTTAATTCCTCTGGCGGATCCAAGGGGATGCGTCCATGGCGATTGGCTCCCCAGTCGCGAGTTTTTTTCCACTTGATCAGTGCTCACCAAGCCAATACTTAATTCGCTAGTTAACCATTACAATGCCTATAGCCAGTGAGCGGCAGGTGTTACACAAATGTAAGATATCAGATATAAACAGCGTCGTAGCGAGAATATATTGGCTTCGGTGCGACGGGCACGTTACTACCAAATGAAACTACTATAATACTGGTTCTTGAGACGCAATTGGCAAGCTGTTAACGTTGGTTCAGGAAAAAAAATGCCTTTACCTGATAGTAAATGAATAACCAATAAGGAGCGGCGTTTCCGCTGTGATTTATCGCATCTCGGCCCGCTATGGGTATAGAAAACATTTGTGAGATAAAGGTAATTTTATTGTCATTTCACGAAATACATACATGTGAAACACAAGATGTTTGATGCAACGACTTATGTCGTCCAACCCAATCTGTAGAGTTTAACCAGAATTCAGAACACAAATGGAAACAAGCGATGGTAAAATAAACACCAATAAAACTGCATTGGTTTTCCAAGTTTTTTTATACTTTTTGGAACTGACGAAGGTAATAATACAATGATTTGTGGTAATGAAAGTAATAAATATTAAATTAAACGACAGCGAACGCAAGTTTTGAATGCCGAAATATAACATCAATCAAGTCACCATCGAGAGCCATACGCGCATATATAGTACTGGTCACAATCAGGGTACAACGTACAACTGAAATTAATAAAAATATACGACAAACAGAAAATAGAAAAGAAAAATCCGCCTTCACTACTCGAAGCAGAACCTGACACCATTTATCATCAACCTGGCTAACCATCCAACAATTGACGCTTTGGTTTGAAACGTTCGACTGTTTTTAAAGTGTTATTCTGCAAAAACTCACACTTTTACCTGGTGCTATGCCCACTTTAAATTGGGTCGAAACCAAAAACCTATGGCAAAAACACAATTTTACTTTTAAAACACAAAATAATAACACCGCGAAGATATACATACGTATATGTATATAATAATACATACGGATATTCCAGTAGCAATATACCAGATTTAACACCGGAATTCGATAATGAAAACTATCGGGTTTTAATAGCGGAAATATTATTCCGGTTGCACCTTGGGCACGATATATACAAAAACAAACGTTTTACAAATGGTCAAATATTTCGTTTATGCCCAAAATTCGTCATTTATTTTTATAGTTCAAGCTTAACTAAAAGCATTTGAATATAAATAATAATAGGGATGTGCCGATTAATCGGCATCGGCATCGGTAATAATCGGCACTTTTCGTGAGTATCGGCATCGGCACTGCAAAAAAAATTGTCGATTCTTTGCCGATGCTTTTTGCACGTAACAATCAGTTGGAATGCTATCAATTTAATTTATGGGCGCATACCAGTGTGTCTGCTAGGGAAAATTGTTCTCTCTTGCGTTTTTGTTTGAAAAACTTAATTAAAATTAACCGTTCTTATAAAATTATAATCGTTTATGATGGTTAGAGTTTAAGCCTTCATTTAATAATGTAATGTAGTATTCTATGTGTTTTAAGCATGGTTTACTAAAGTTGGAATCAGCATCGGCATCGGTTCGGCATCGGCATCGGCAAAATTTCAAAATAAGAATCGGCATCGGTATCGGCAAAAATTTTGGTATCGGCACATCCCTAAACAATACTCTATAAAAGTAGGATTAGTCTGGGGAATGTATACAACTACCTAAAATTTTGTCCGTTTCTCATCAAACTAAACTTTCTAAAATCAACACGAGCCACCACAACCCCCGTATCATTGGATATTTCAGCTACTAAATTCCAGGTTTCAATTCAAGATAACCAATCATTTTCAATCACAGATAATAACAGCTTACATTTTTGTCTTGGAAAACAGTTGCTCGTTGCACTTTTTAGGTTAAATTTAGTTTAATGCATATCTAAGCAGTAGAGCGTATCTGAGATTCGTACAACAGTGTCACTGTGTAAACCCTTCAGAGAGAGACACACGAGCATGTAAGTTCAATAAAAGCATTAAAAAGTTCGAGAAATGTTTAGCACAGAACCTGCTTACTACGCAACCCTGTCCACGCCTCGTATCTAGCCTACTTTGGTTAAATTTCAAAACTTTATCATTAGTCAGTTACCGATTATGCACACACCTTCCTGCTTAGGGGCAATATTTTTCTAGGAGCGTTCAGCTCCTTCGCCCACTTCTGGCTACGAACCCGATACGAGCGCCGTGATCTTTTAATATTAATAATAGCATGCGACACTTAATCATTTTCGATGATCCATAGTGTCATATATTCTTATAGTTACTCTGCGCGGTACAAACATACCATCATTATAGTCTCTTCAATATTAATTTCCGTTTTTAAAAAACAACACAAACTCAAGAAGACCAGTGAGAACAGAGAGAGAGAAAGATCGTCGACGACACTACACTGTGAAAATAATCCATACACCTTTTATTGGAAAATAAACATAGCGACACATATAATATGCTGTCATACAAAGGCGCTACTGAAACAGAGACGTACAGCTTGCCTTCTAGGTATATTTTATTTAGCGTGTCTACTAAACAGCGGCGGATCCAAAAATTTGTAATAGCGGTCAGTACGATATTTAATACTGAAAAAAGCTGGCGACAAAATTTGCGGTTTCGATTCCTGTAAAATTGCCTGGTTTCGGCACTTCGCTTTGTAACCACCAGTACTACGAGTCAGAGTCACCAGTTTGCACTGAACAGAATGAGTAATAAACAAACGTTTAAAACAAGGACGGAGCAGCCAAATCCGCCACTTTCTGGCTTTGGAAATGTGATACTCTTATGCTAGATATGCTAAGTTAAAATTCTAAAACATACATTGTCGTAGGCGAATCTGCTGTTAAAGCCCGTTACTAATTGGCTTAGGTTAGTATGTTATTTTATGTAATAACAGTTTAGCCTGGGCTAATCCGCTATTAAACTTATACGCCAATCAGATTCGATTATTTGGACAGATACTACCGTTTTAACCAATCAGCGTTGATCTTACATCAATGTTATTTTGCGACATCTCACAATCGCTATTTGGCGTAGGCCAAAATATTTGCTCAAAAACAAAAGCTAAGCCAAGAGCGGCAACAAACCTCAGTACAACACAGAGGTGATCAATGGTTAAATGGTATTGATACTCTTAAAAAAGAACGCGGATTAAGAACGGAGGAGGTTGAGCGAACACCCTTTTCTCTGCACCCTCAGTACAACACAGAGGTATCAGGGGCAGTGATATGAAGAACCTAAGCGGGGGAGGGGCGCATGTGCAATTTTTTGGGTATTCGGTTATATTCCAGTGGACCTTGGTGCTTGGGACCAGAGGTGTTAGTGGGTAATGATTTTTTACCCACGTTGCGTTTTACCCGCGGTAATTTTTTTACCCGCGGGCATACCCGCCCAAAACTAGTTTACCCGCTAAACGCTTTTTTTACCCGCCCTTATTTTTTCTTCTGCGTTCAATACAATTGTGTAATTTTACAGTGTATAGATGTCAGTCACTCGATTTAGTTACAAAAAACTATTTATTAGTAACTATGAAAACAAACCATTCAGTAAAAATGTATCACCGGATAATATTGCACATTATATACACCTATCACTGGTAAAACTAGGTTGTTTGCCGATGGGTGATCATATCAATGAATCAAAACGTTCTTGTCTGTACGAAATCATTGTATAAGATCGTATAGTCACACATTTCTTTATAATTTCGACGCAATTTGTCTTAAAATTTCATTCACAAAACTTGTGAACATATTCTTCCAAGCCAAACAAAATATAACCACTACAGGAACAGCGAAGAATGTGTCCAAATGTTATATGATAAGCTGTCCTCCAAAAATTTCTGTTGAAATGCATGTGAAAACTATTTCTGCGTGCATGAGCCTAATTCAGTCAGAACCATAAACTTAACAACCTGCTTTATTTGTGAGGATACCAGCTAGCACTTTACACCGCTGTTTGCCGTTTTTTGTAAAAATTTTAGTTGGGTAAAAAATCACAAATTCGTACTGGTGCTTTGAAATTTTTTAACCGCGGGTATACCCGCGTCAAAATTTTCTCGCCCGTCCCGCGTTTAAAAGTGGGAAACGTGCAGCTCCGGTACAAGATACTGAACACTATGTTATATTTAACATATGCATATACTTAGTTCTTTATAATTTCAATCAATAACAAGCTAGCAATCAGCAAATATTCTCTCCGTTAAACTCATGTTTTCAAACCCGACAGCTGTATTTGACAATCATGAGTTTGATAATCTAAACAAAATTCTCTGCAACAAACTTTGTTGATGGATCGAAAACAGTCGTAAAGCTTATTATACACGTTAAGCGCTTTACGATTCGTAACACTTGCTATCGTAGCCATCGCCAGAATACTGGGTTGAGGTGTGCAAGAGAGGCTTCTTAACAAAATAATATATAAAACATACTTTTTGAAGTTGGATTTTTTAAATCCCGAGAGAGCTGAGTAAAATGGTGTTAAATTTTTCACATCAAACGTCCGGCTAATGAGTTGTCAAATAACTGATTTGTCGCAGTCCCAAAAAGTTGGAAGCGGGCCCGTAGCGAAGATGGGGTCAGGGAGGCTTAACCCCTCTGGAAAATTTTAGCCCCTAGGAGAATTTTCAACCTTGTTTGTAACTCATTGAAAACCCTTGAATGCCCCTCCTGAAAATTTTTTAGCCTTCCCCAGCAAGTTGAGCTGGCTACGGTCCTGGTTGGAACCTCGCCAACTCAGATATTTGACTATAACTCACTAGCCAGACGTCTGATTGTGTAAAATTTAACACCATTCGACTCAGCTCTGCACGCTGCGTCGAATAGTATGAAATTTATCTAACTTTTTGACAACTGTTTTGGCTCACAATGGGACTTCATGACCTTAAAAAATCAAATTTTTCAAAAATTCAAATTTGTGCATGGAATCATCAGGGTAGGCCGTGAGAACACAAATATGCAATAACTTTTAAAATCCAATCATTTTTGCGGCAAGCGCCCGCTGGGGGCGCATAACCGAAAAGACCCGCTTCTGTCTAGTGCCAGTATAAATATCTGTAAGAGCATAAACATGCTCTCATGATACAGCACTATGTACTAAATTGATAAATATATTGCGCATACCGTGGTCGCTGTACACGCCTAACCTATATAAACATGGTTGCAACCGGAACAACATTTTGTCAAAATCGGAACTCGATTTGGTTGCCGGAACAGAACACTCTAATTTTAACATTTGTTGATTATGATTAATTTTTCTGAATTGTAAACATGTGACTTTCTTTTAACACACTATTTGTTCGTAGTATAAGCTTTTAGTCGTTATCTACAGTCTACAAACAATATTATTCAGCTGCATCTAAATATGCAATAATACAAATTACTTCTCTACTGTTTTTATCTCTATATATACAATACCTACGTTAGTGTTCAAACAGAATTCCTGTTCCGGCCGGAATTCGTGCAAAAATTTAATACCTGTTCGTGTTCCTGTTCCAGCATTGAACGATGTAGCAACCGGAATTTTTACACTTTTGACGCAAATTATGCCTATAATCGTTTAAACATTGGAAACTTTGTCTTTAAAAATTTGTTATTTTGAAATATAAGTATTTTTCCAATTATTACTTCAATTTTGTTAATAAACTGTTTCTGTTGTGTTTTCGCACAACTTGATAATGAAACAGCTGAAAATTCGTTTAGGCCATTTTTTGGCTTTTTCTAAAACGTCTGACAGTAATTCGGTAATGAATATTATTTCAAATTACGGTTCCTGTTCCTGTTCCGGTTCCTGCTAAGAAAGTCAATTCCTGTTCCTGTTCCAGTTGCTGCAAAATTAAGTTCCTGTTGGAACCCTGACATATATAATATATGTATATAAAAATATTTGTGTTAAATTTGAATTCAGATTAATCATTACGGAAAAGGACATGAAACCGAAAATTCTCGAATTCCGCCATCAAAACAACAATGGCTGGACTCGAATTGTCGCAATTTAAACAAGAATCGGAATTTCGTTGGAACACTGTATTCGAGTTTGCTTTTCGCTTGCGATATTTCCTTCAAATCGTGCTCCCGCTGCAAACAATACGACATTTTCAAGATACTTAGAACAGCCAATTTTTAATACGTACCTAAACGAACTCTGAAACTGGTTTTGAAGCAAACTAGGGGAGCGTGACCAACGTCAAAAATGCCACCAAAAATTGAGAACCGTATACGATAGCTGTTTCATTAATGTTACAGCTAATTGTTAAGTTGAAAAAATGTAAAGAAATATCCTTTGTTTAGACCTTGGATAAAATTCTTTTTGGCTTTTTATCTCTAATGAAACAACGTGGAACAGGTGTCTGCGACTTGAAAATCTAATTATGTACATTAAAGAACCATAGAGATGTTCAAAAGTATATCAAACGTAGGGTGGTTGGCTTTTCAAAACTTTCACTGCACTGTTTTCAGTAGTACCGAGTCAATACCAGCACAATTCTTACTTGAATACAATGCAAAACTAAGTGACAAATACTGACTAAAGAATAAAAACTCGAAAAAACTACGGGTCTTTTCCATTATCTTCAATGAGCCGTCGTTTACTCAAAATCCCTGGATTTAATAATTTTTTGCATATTTGAGCTTCGCACGACCTCTCGTGATTATTCCACGCCTAAATTAATATTTTTGAGTAATTCAATTTTTAAGGTAAATTTTTTTGACAAAAAGTTTGACAAAATATATACCATGCGATGCAGCATGCGAACCTGAGTCCAGTGGTGTTAAATTTTTCGTGATTAGACGATTATTTAACGAATTATGATCAAATAACTGATCCGACGCCGTCCCAAATCGTTGGCAGCGTGCCAAATAAGTTATTTGACAATAACTGATTAATCAATCGTCTGCTGATTGCGAAAAATTGAACACCATTGGACACAGCTCCGCAAGTTGCATTGAATGGTATATAATTTATCAAACTTAATGACAAAATATTTTTGGTTCCCAAGGGGGTACCTTAAAACCTTAAAAATCGAATTTTTCAAAAATTCTAATTTAGCCGTGGCATGATCAGGGGAGGTCATGAGAAGCTTAAATATGCAAAACTTTTCAAAAAAGAACCACTTTGGAGCAAACGCAGCTCAGGAAAAGATAATGGAAAAGACCCAAACTACTTCCGCCTCCGTTCCATCTTCAATTCTGGTTAAGGAAAAATGCATTCCTAACGATAGTTAGGACAAATATTCTGATAATTCTCCGGCAACATCCGTTAATAGTTCGATCAACAAAGCAAAACGGTTTGTGATCTCGATACACAAAGCTCATATACAAACTGTTGTATCCCACTATAAAGCAAACCATAAAATATCACCCATGTATATATATCCATCCATATAGCTACAGTTTCAACAAGCGACCTGAACCATTATATATACGTATATACACATATTAACAATAATACTCTGTTTGACTTTATATGTTTCAGGTTCTATGGTTCATGCCGCTAAAACTGACTATGTTATCGAGTCAGACCGCCCGGCTCACACCAAAACGGGGCCAACCTGGCCAAAGCGTCCCTAATAACATTTTGGAAACATTACAAGCTTCAGCTTCACTTGTAAGTCATCTAACATCTTTGTATGTCTCTCCTGAATATTTTCTATTTTCAGCATAACTGGCTACGGACCTACCAGCCACAAATATACCCATGTACAAACCTGTCTCGCGGTAGAGACGATTTTATTAAGCGGCTTTTGTCTTGACAGTCTAAAGCCATAAGGTTCGCGATAATCACGTATTTGTTCTTTTTTTCAACCTCGAACACGACAGCATACGCCGTTTCATATGAACAAACCCAGAAAAAATACTGCCGATCTAAATAAAATGTAGACGCCATTGGTCATATTGTTACGCGGTTCATAAAACAAACATTGTTTGGCGTCAAATTTTGCACAAATTTAAAATGCTAAATTTGACTTAATACATTGCGTATATTGGTCAGTGGCAGATTCCAGGATTATCTTCCGGTTGGGCTAATCAGAATACTTTATGGCGTTGTGAAATATTAAAAATTTTAACGTAGAATTTTTTACCATTTTAAAACTTAACCAATTGCGCCAAATGCGCAAAAAATTTGCATTCGTGTTATACCACCGCCACTAGTTTTCACCTATTTGACTAAAACACCTTGTGGGCTTCAAATGAACTATTTGCAACGCAAAATTTTCAGCACGGCAAGACCGGTGGGGAATGCATCCCCAATTCCAGTTGGATCCGCCACTGATTTTGGTGAAAATTATCCAAACCCTCGGATTCTGCAAATGTATAAAACGTATATACCTAGTAGCAGCTGCAAGAACTTCAAAGCTTTTTTGTGACCAAACATGCGCGTGCAAGTTGCAAGTGCAATTTTTTGCTGCAAAAACTTGCACGTGTAACTAGGGCTTTAACGATAATGCCAATTTTAGTTTATGCTTGATCCAATCTTTCCTTACTTTAACCCTATAACAAAGCAAATGGTCTTATTTACTCCAAACATTTCATGTTAAGTTTTTGAATTTCAACAGTAAAACACATTGCCTACTTCAAGTTTGTTTGTGCCTTTTTCTTTTCATCAATTTGTTTAGATAAACAGTGAAAATAAAAAAGTTACACCAAAAAGCATGTGATACCAAAGACATCGTTTAAAGTCGTATTTCAAATGGTCACGAAAGGTTGTGAGAAGCTCAAATAAACCATGAGTTTAAAAATCGAAAAATTTTCCCAAACATTGGCTGAAAGATAGCAGAGGCGGAGGTACGGAATATGGACCCCCCTAGCAATTTAATATAAAATAGTGCATTTTATAGAATTGGACGCGCTGCGTTGAACGGTACCATTTTTAGCGCTGCAGGATTCCCGGTTCAATAGTTATGACTCCTTAAATTATAACTTTTTACCATACAAAACATGTACAAACAACAATCAAATTTGTGTAAGGAATAAACCTGGTTACTTGTTCCAATCTGTGCGAGTTTGCGCTATAATTTCGAAGGTCATAACTTCTGAACCGCTGGTATGCAGCAATAAAAATGGTACCGTTGAATTCAGCTCGTCGAGAGGTATAGGATGGACCACTTTTTGTCGAAATCCTAGGAGGGTCCAGATTTCGTACCTCCGCCGATAACGGAAAATTCCCCATTAACATTTCCAAAATCACGAGGAAAGATATCCTTCTTTGTAAGGACCATGGGCGTATACAAGGGGGTTTCTCTTCTTCGAAATGAAATCCTGACTACAACCGAACTTAACCAGATACATCCCAGCTGTACACTCACATTATTGTTGAATGCTTAATTTGAATCCAAAAACACCCCATGCACTACCGCTGTTTTACCAGTGGGAATATACCTACAGGCTGAGTGCTCATGGGCGTAGTCAGAACTTCTATTCGGAAAGGTATAATTACATAATTTTTTTACTTCTACAATCCAAAAAGATTATTCGTAATTCATCCCTCCCTTTGTATACACCCCTCTGTGACTCATAGTACGAAAACAAAATCCTATCTATCACGGCATTGAATTTTAATTAAAAATTCAAACGAATCCCTTTCTCTCTAGCTAATATATTCAGTATACATACATACCAACACCAAAAATCGCAATATTTAAAACCTATCCCTGACATTCAAATGAATACAAACAATGCAAAACAAGGAAAACCAGAAAATTAGCTTAGCCAATGTGGCGTGTCTGGTAAAAACTAAATCAGCCTAGCACGGATAACTACCAAATCTGTTCAAAAGAACTGTATGAAAAATTATTCGTTTGTGATCTAAGAATGCAGCAGGTTAGGGTAAATATAAACAACACCTCATGGTCGTAGTTATGCGCATAAACAAAAACACTGATGTACTTCATAAGAAATACCTTTGAAGCTGGGGGCAACCGGAATTCCGGTTCCGGCTTTTTTTCACCTTCCGGTTCCGGTAAATTTTTACCGGAATTAAAAATTCCGGTATTGAATTTTGATCGTACAAATTAAGATATTTTACTAAAAATGACGATAAAATTAGGACATTTCATTAGTATAGTATATAAACCTCGACAATCACCGAAAACCATCCAAGGTAGATTCCGCTTTTGTGACTTGTAAAATACAGCAGATGAAGTGAATACCTATCTGCACCTAGGGTTATTTAACCAATAATATTGCAAAACAGAAAATTAAAAGGAATTTTTCGGTGGCATGTATTTTTATTTTCCGTTTCCGGTAATGTTTTCAAATTCCGGTTACGATAAATTGCAACTCCGGTTGCATTCTGCTTTGAAATGCTGTCGAATCCATGGTGAGCACTCAAGTCATAACTATTGCCAGGGATCAAAACTAAATTTATATATACACAAGCTGTTTGACTAAGGATGTATGCTACAAAATTTGCCGTTTCATAAGTTAAATAATTGACACAAGCGACGCCCCCAATTTACAAAACTGTCCGGTAGCCAGCTTAATATGCGCAGGAACGACTAAAATTTCAGGAAAGATATACATCCATGCAAAGACGCCAGAACGGTATAAGATGTATAAATTATAGGCTTGTGTCAATCCAGTTTCATAACATGGTACTTATGATATATGACAAAGGGTCAAGCTAGCAATATCCCAACTAGAACTTAAGCAATTGAAATACTTACATGCAAACATGTTAACCTAACATGTTCACACTATTTCAATTGTTCGAGATCTAGATATCAAGAACTCATATGCAACTCAAACAATTGAAATACATGCAAACATGAGTCGCAAGCAATGGCAAGACTATTAACAGGCTGTTTATATTTCTCTAAAGGGGTCCCTTTTTTATCAACTAAACGAGCTGGCCACGGGGGATAATTTCCTAGCTTGGCAAGAACAATACGCCCGGGGATGAAAACAGAGGGATTGAATTTCTCGTAGTTCACCTTCTTAGTCTTAAGGCATGACTTCAACCCTTCGTCATGCTCTGAATGCAACATATGGGCTTCTCCTTTTTCCCTAGTTCCGTCATCTTCATCGTCTTCAAAAAACGCAGGTTTTACACGATCGACGGACACCTTTTCTATTATACCACGATGCTCGATAGTGATTGTTTTGCCTTCATAAGCAATCACTTTGTGTGGCCCGCTATATCGTGGCTCTAAAGCATTCCGCGGCACAGCTTTTTTTACCCAAACGAAACCGCTGGCATTCAGGTTTTTTGGGACATAGAACGGAACATTGTGATTTCGTTGTGGCGCTGAAAAATTTTTTACCCCAGCAAAAAACAAATCCAAAAATGCATGACTACACCGAGTAAATTGGGGAGCATTTTCAGAAAAAAATGACTTGGCAAATCAAGTGTTTTTCCATATAAAACGTGGGCTGGGCTAATACCAAATTTATTAATAGCACATCGTATTCCTAACAACACTAAAGGCAAACGCTGTGCTCAGTTCGAATCCGCTGTTTGGTCCGAATGCAAATTATACGTTCCTACACATGCTCACCTAACATGTTTACGTGTATATATTAAATTGTTTGAGTTTCGGTGAACTCAAACAATTAAACAAAGTTGAGCTCAATTTGACCTTTCATGACCACCCCCCCAAGTAGCATTTCCGGTTTTCTAAAAATTTAAGTTCCAACTGCTGTACAAGTGAAATGGATCAAGTGGGAAATCATGTTACGTGAATTTAAAATATTTGAGTTTCGGACAACTCAAACAAACAAAGTTGACCTCAATTTGACCTTTCATGACCCCCCAAGTCAAATCCTAATAGTGCTTATCAAATCTCCACTGGACTTTAAAGCACTATTGAAGCAGTTGCATAATAAAAACCTATTTTAAGATTTCTATGTTTTACGCTCATAGCAATTAGCTGGTGGGTCAGAGTACTTCCCTTAGAGCAACAAGTTAAAACAAGTCAACAAAAATCAACCCTTTCTCACATGAATATTTTCCGTTAGACCTACTTTTATGCTAGGATTCGAACTCCAGTGATTGGAGTGGGAGGCGTATACCATCACCACTCAGCTATAAGAGCTTGACGCTCGAGCCCGAGGGGGCTCTCACGTCTTGTGGTGATTTAGTACTATGTATACGTGTTGCAATTGTTAAACGCGGCGCGATATATACTATTTAACGTATATACACTGCGCTGAGTTGCCTACAGGCAACTCAATGTGAGAAGGGGTTATAGATAGTAAACTGAAAAATTTTCGCTTAACCCTTTCTCACATGAATATTTTCTATTTTCCGTTAGATCTACTTTTATGCTAGTATTCGAACACCAGTGATTGGAGTGGGAGGCGTATACCATCACCACTCAGCTATAGGAGCTTGACGCTCGAGCCCGAGGGGGCTCTCACGTCTTGTGGTGTTTTAATACTATGTATACGTGTTGCAATTGTTAAACACGGTGCGATATATACTATTTAACGTAAATACACTGCGCTGAGTTGCCTACAGGCAACTCAATGTGAGAAGGGGTTAGGGTTCGGAAATCCAAACAAACGCAAAATCGTGTTATCAGTAACGAAGGGCGGCGGAGCGTGGGTTAAAAATAAATAACAGTCCTATTCGGGTCAGTACAGTACGTGTCAACAGCGTCTGCCTGATACGCAGAAAATCGCCGTATTGAAACCTCCCGCAACCCGCCCAGCTTTCAGGTGTTTAACCCGTTCTCACATGAATATTTTCAATTTCATGAGATGTAATATCAATGTAAGATTCGATCCCCAGTCTCACGGATGGGAGGCGTTTACGATGACCACTAAGCTATAGGAGCTTGACGGACGAGCCCGAGTAGGCTCTCACGTCTTATGGAGATTTTGCACTACTCATATATGTTATAAATTTTAAACACTGCTCACAGTGTGTGTATTGCTCGTACATTAATGTAATTAGCTGCTCATAGTATACCCTTGAGTGAAAGGATTATAGATGCTAAAGTACTCCTTATGCGGGGTTCACGTTACAAATGGTGCAGCTGGGCCACGTTTTGTCACGTTCTTTATATTGGGTAACATATTGTCTGCGATGTACCCCAATATCATATTCCAAAAACAGTGGTTATCTGCTAATCACGTATCGGTCACGTTTTGTCGTTCAACATCATATGACATTCCCTACATTGTTCGTCAATATCATATGATCATTTTAAAAATGTCTACCGAGTCACTTGCATAACTAGGTTTGCGCATGGCGAATATCATATGATAGTAACAATGTAAACAACAGGAATTTAAAATTTTGTTAGGAAAATTTAAAATTTGACGGGAAAATTATATTTAGTGCGGGACAAATTTAAATTTTGGCAGAAAATTTAAATTTTAGGGAAAATTCAAATTTTGGCGGAAAATTCAAATTTTGGCGGAAAATTTAAATTTTGGCGCGAAATCTCAAATTTTGGCGCGAAATTTCAAATTTTGGCAGGAAAATTCAAATTTTGGCGGGAATATTCGCATTTTGGCGGATTGTCTTATGACTGATCTTAAACTAGGTACATAATGGAATATCATATGATACTCCAAATCCGTTTTGCTGATTATGATATATATGCAGGGTGCGACCGGATATCCGGCTCCTGTTTACTATCCGGCAAAAACTCGCATCCGGTATCCGGTATAAACCTACCGGATACGTACCGGATTTCGGTGATGATTTCGTAAATCTCAAATTATTGCAAATTATGTTGCGAGATATGTTTTCAGTCCCATTACATGTAAGTATACAGTATTGGTTTAAAGCAGTATTTTTTGCATATGCTTAAGGCAGCGATTCGGTTTTTATTATGGAAACAAACCAATTATTTGCAGTATCACACAATTCTTTTCAAGTATTAGTAGGACCCGCTCCTTAACGTAATATTTAGTTTACTAAACATAAATTAACATTTACTGACACATTAACGTGCTAAAAATTGATTTATTTTATAAACACTATCCGGTCAACATCCGGTTCCGGTAAAAAATCACTATCCGGATCCGGTTTTTTGCGGTCCGGTCGCACCCTGATATCATATGATGTTAGTTTGGAATATCATATGATATTCAGCAATGTCTGATTATGTAACGTGACATTCGAACGGTCGTATGTTGAGATAATCTATGTACCAGTGCTTTGTATAGCAATATCACATGATATTCGACTTTAGGAATATGCTTACTCTTCCAGCTCTGATCTATACATCAACCCGAAAATTTGAGGAAGAATGCCATATTGTAACATATTTCCTCTAAAATTGTCTGTATGTATTACCAAAATTTTAATTTTATGTCATACTCCTTAATTTATCATGTTTCCCAATGCTGCATTTATTCAGGATTTTGGCATTCTAAATTGCTTGTTTTACAGCATTAAAAATAAATTTTCGTAAATTCCTGCTCCGGTAATTTTTAATTTTTCCGGTTCCGGATTTTATAATTCCGGTTGCACCCGGATGTTAAGTTCTCAAAGTTACATAGGCCGCCAAAACAGTCACTGTACGCTTCGCATAACCATACGCGTGGAACTTATAGCCTCATAGTAAGGACAACACCGATCTTTACTTCCATAACCACGTTAAACACAATTAAAATAATATATAACAACATTGAGTACCACACAAACAGCCAAAAGTGTACCTTATGATCCTATATGAATCCACGCTGCGCCAACATAATACACATGCATGTTAACATGCATACATTAGCGTAAAACAATGAACACCAATGTAATATGCATTTTTCTACAAAAACAAAATTAGCTGAAATGCAGAGCTTACGAAATACAAAAGACGGCTATCGCTTAGGGTTGTACAAAGCCAAACTGGCCCACATTACAAACAGTTTTATTTTTAATATTCCATTTCCGCTTCTGGTTTTTCGTTTTCAATACCTTCAGTTCCTGGACTACGATCTTGGCTGCCATCAACCGCAACGCTACCACGCTCCTCCTCATTATGTGATACACCATTTTCAATTCGCTGTTCAGCAACGATTGCATGTTCTTTTTTCGGCGGGCTTGCCCAAGTTCCTTCGCCTTTGCTTCCAGCCTTAATAGAATCTACAAGTTTTGGCTCTGATGCTTTGTGTTTTTCATCCTATAAACATAAAATTTTCAGCTAGACAGAGCAAAAGAAGATAGTACTACGTATGCTCTTTAACAACAGAAATAATCCTATGCCTACACCCAGCCTAAGTTAGTCTGTGAGTATTAATAAATTTTCCCGTTTTTACAGGACAGACTTCTACTACTTTGGACTCATTGTGTATTTATGCGCGGGTCCCGTTATAACTGGGGCAGCCAAGAACATCCTATAATAATCGCTGGCAACAGCCTGTCTGAACGTTATTCCGCAATCAAAATTAAAAAACTTTGAGCTGTTTGCTATTTTATCCGGCGCTAACAGTTTCGTGTACTTTAATATACGCATCTTTTGACAGAAACAAAAAATTACCGTTTTTGTGACAGCGCAACAACGAGAAACATAGAATAATGTGTTTCCACTGGAAGCTTATCAGGTTATTTTTAACGTCAACGTATATTTATTTGAGACTGAGGTCTCGCTACTGGCGAGCGGTCCCTTACCAAAAGCCATCCCCCTTAATATTTCCCTTGGTTCCGCACGCCCCTCTGAACGTTTCAACGACCTGTTTATTTTACGTTCCTTACATTTTTGCGAAAAAACATCATCAGTATGAATTAATCATACCGTCTCCTCTTGATCATGTCATATCTGATCTGTGTTTATTATTTATGTATATGGTGTTTTTGACTTCGAAACTTTCGTGTGGTTGACAACTGACCAACAATCACGTACCTGACCAGATGCTTTACCATCAGTTAATGATGTTTTACTATCTTCGCTTTTTTCATCTTCTTTCTTTGTCGCTGTAGGTGGTGGCGGCGGCGGTGGAATCGTGCGATCAATGAGTCGTGAAATTCCTTCGGCCATATCTTTAGTTCGTTTCAGACCGGTCTTCAACTTATTGGCGTCAGATTCAGAATCCTGTAACATAATAGAACACGCCCCATTAATAGTGTCGAACAACACGGTTAATTTTATACACACTCGAAATGTCTCTCTTTCGGCAAATTGCTATGGCTAATGTTTACAGGGTGTCCTCGGAAGTTTGAGAATAATTTTCCCTGATAAAATTCCATTTTTCCACTGAAGCTTTCAGTGTTAGGCTTAGGTTTTATTTCTGCTACAAATTTTACAAGACAAAGTATTATACGTATCAATGGCGCGATGTGCTACTTTTATGTTTTCCACCCAACGAACGGCACAAAACTTCAGGGGAAAATTTCATCTGCTACGTGCTTCCAAAGACCTACTAGGATTAAAAATGCCAATAAGTCTAATAAACGTTGCTTCGAAAGGGTATAGATGAACTATGCGTTAATCGGTCTCGTTTTGACACATTCCCTGAAACATAAGTTCATTTTGAAAATGGACAATTTTTACCGTGATCGGCCCATTTTTACCCCGGTTTCCCTGACAAAATAGCAAAATTCCCGTTTTCCCTGATGAACGAACGCCATGCGTTTACAGAGGGTATCATTAATCAAAGTTCAACAACACCGTCAATGCTAATTCTAATTTAAGTTATTTTCTTACCATTAGGCTGCTGTAGCGTTAATTTTCCGCCGAACATTGATTGCTTTGCTGGCTTCTTCACAGCTTGAAAATTTCCGCCGGGGGGCGTTTCCTGGGGCCCCCCAGGAGTTTCCTGGGGGGCAACTAATTTTCCTGGGGGGCAGTTTTCCTGGGGGCCCCCAGATGATCTGGGGGATCCTGGGGGGCAGGCTTAAAATTTTGCAAGCCGACTTTTTGGACCATTTTTTATTCTAGATCGTGTTTCCAACTCAACTGAAGATAACTCATCGCTCAACATGACAAAAATTTCCCGCAAACGCTAATAACAATAATTTTAACTAATATTACTGACAACTTTACCAGAAGTTGAAAGAAGCACAATTATATAAAATATAGATAATCTATAATTGAAACTGTGATTAACATATATTTTATATATTAGTCACAGCTTCAGTTTATCATAAGGCTCAGGCGGGTTGAACTTGTTGCTGCAAAGTACTTTCGAATGCTGTATGTCCTGAAACGGTCTTTATATAATTGTGCTTTTTTCAGTTCATTATTGAATTGTACTAGTTACTACCGGTATTTGTAACGCTATTAAAAATTATGAGTACTCAGCGTAATATAAAATCACATTTTGCCGAATGTCCGCCTCAGAAAAGTCCTGGTCTTTGTTTTAACATTGAAAATTTTTGGCTTAAAAAGTCAACGGGGCCCCCAGCAAAAAGATTTGCTGGGGGGAATTTTGCTGGGGGGCGGCCGAAAATTCGCCGGGGGGCCTTTCCTGGGGGCGGCAAAATTTTTGCCGGGGGGAAAATGAAAATTTTGAAAAGGGCTGGGGGCCGCCCGCTGTGGAGAAGCCAGCTCTGTATGCAACTATTCAGACGTACATATACTGCTTACCCTTAGTAATTTTTTGGTTTCAGTGTATTTTTGTCTCGTATCTTCCAAATCATCTTCCAATCGGCGTTTCCGACGTTCAAGAGTTTCAATGGTTTCTTTTGAATTTGCTGGAGTCAACAAAAGCGCACTCTATTAAAACATCTTCCGCAAAAGCATATCATCACAACGCAAAAAAATTTCAGACAAACAAAATGTACGTATAATTTCGAATTCCAACGACGACGATCAAAAGCAAACAATCAAGCCACGGATCGACAACACTACGATCGATTGTCATGGATACATCGACATACCCATAGTGTCCCATTAACGATAATAAAACCTTGCAGTGAGTTTGTGTTTCATTTACATACGTCTATACGTATGTAAACAACGTTTATTATACAAAAAATGCTAAAAACATTCATAACTAAGCAAAAATGATAACATACCAATTGCCGTTTCGTATGCAACGTTCTGTGCGTGCGTTGTCTTGTTCGTACGCTCTAAACGGTCAATTTGGGTCATCACTCTTTTGATATCCACTACAGCGCCGTTGAAGATCACTGTCTGATTTGAAGCAGCATCAGACGGCATACTAAGAACATGAGTTGCTCCTCGACGCGAAACATCGGTGCTGTCGACTCCGCTCAATTCGTCAATCAATCCAGCATTGCCTAAACAAAAGTAAAACAAAGCCCTAGTATATGGAATGATTATTCGAATAACTACTACAAATGCGTGAAATACGAAAACACAAATTTGTTTTATCGGCCTAAATTACATACTACAAAAATGATCCACAAACCCTGAACCAACAGTTCGTCCACAGGTAAATCAGGAGCCAATTCCTTGACATCTGGTGCCGCGGTGCCATCTTTATAACGCTGAACGTCAGTTAAATTACGATATTGCAGCTTTCCATTCGAAAAACAGTCGCAGCGGTTCAAAAGACGATGGATCTATAAAAGACAAGCTTAAAAGTTAACATAATATAAAACCAACGTTATAAGTATAAAAACACTCGTAGTTTGCACTTCATCTCGTTGCCCAACGACAACGAATCCAATTTATTTCATATACTATGGCAAATTGTTAAGGAAGCAACTGACCAATTTACACGGTCAAGATGCCGCTGGTGACAGGGTTTGCCAAATTTCTATATTAGCACAGTTAGCACACTCGATGCTTACAGCTGCAATACAACAATGCAACAAGCAAAGAGTCGGCTTAATTTTGTGCTTTTGTCATATTTATTCTTCGTACATAGCAAGATTTTGGTTTGCAAATGAAATGCACTCGCTTCAGAACATCATAAAATTGATATGTTCGGCTAACGATTATATACGATGTTTTCAAGGTCAGTCGCCAAAGGCTTACCTGTGACCGACTCCATCGAATTCCAAGACTAACTAGTATATCTTCAACATCTCGATCAGACAAATAACCGTTATTGTTTGGATCAAAATACGCGCAAGCGTGCGCTAAACTACGCCGGCGAACAAAATAAGTAGTTGTATTCTTATTTTCCTCATCAGCTAGTCGAGCGGTTTCCTTTGCAGCTTTCTCTTCTTCGGTAATTTCTACTTTTTCAATTGCTATATCAGTTTTTTCATCTTGAGGCTGGTCAGTTTCCGAAACCCTGCAAGAGAATTTTACCAATATTACAATAATCATAACACAAAGTCAGTCAGTTAGTTAATTCAGTTCTGGCGGCTTGTAATTTGTGCACCATATAATTTATTAATAAAAACAAGACTTCTGTCCAGACCAGGCGAAGTGAATACGTAAAGGAAGCAACTGGCCTATACGGCCGGGAAGCAGCAGGTTACAGTGTTTGCCAACTACAATTTCAGCACCTTTTGCGCACACGTTGCTTGATACTGCAGCGCGAGATTGCAGTTGTAAGCAAGGAGCCGGCTTACTGAAATTTTGTGGTTTGCGACATGATTATGCTCAAAGCAAAATAAACCGTAAACGAGTTGTCATACAAAGACCCGCTCGTCATGACAATCAAAATAGCGATGTAGTGAAATGCATTGTATTTCATTAACTATCTGCGTACGAAAGGTTGTTTTACCAAGTGGCATATTCGCGCTATACTCGAAGTTTTCATCTCGTTATAAAAAAATTTAAGGTGTACTCCACCAAAATGAGAGTCTGACCAAAATTTGACCGAGAATTTACCTGGCCGGTCTCGAATTTTAAACAAGACTGTCCATCCCCATACCGCACTCTGAAAAGTGTGATGCATTAAACTAGGGGCAAACCAGAAGTCAAGGGCAGGGGGACTTGGTTGCCTGTGGCCTCCACCCTCGCAACGAAGAACCTGAACAGATACGTAAGCGATTTACACGATTGTACATCAATAATTGTAGCAAAGCTAAAGGAAGCAGCGAAATTATAATTGCAATTTCACCACTGACAGAAATTGCCCCAGGAAATAATTTAAGCACCATATGCGCACCCGCTCGTTTACAGCTGCATCGTACGTAACACAACAAACAGCGGGCCGGCTTAATGAGGTGCTTGAAACAGTATGATACTAAACTAACTTAGCGCTATTGCTCTCAGCCTCGTTATCTAACTTGACCGCTTGATCGGCTTCTGTATCCTAAAAACAATTACTACTACTCCAATTAAATTCGAAAAATGCGTATATACATTACAACGGCCTTGGTTCGTGAACTAAATTCAAAATCGTAATTTGACTATGTTGCTGCTTAAACGACACAAATATTCTTCAGAAATGATTAAAACTCACTGAAAACCAATAATACCCCGCTCTACTGCAGCTGTTTATCTCCCAGTAAAACAATGAAACTTAGATGCATTTCTGTCAAGAGTTTTCTGGAACAGTGCCAATCTCGCCAGAGCTTGATTTTACTCCGAGAATATTCATTTAGACCAAAAGAATTCAGAATTAATAACTAAAAAATAACTGACTTCCATACTGACGTCGTTTTCGTTCTTTGGTTCCTCCAGTTTGCTAGCGTCACTCGGGTCCTAAAATAACGAACCCAAAAGCAATCTCTTAAAGCTTTTTTATTACTAAAAAATACTGTCTTGATTATACGTAGATACAATCAAAACCAATTCAATTGGCCGAAACTCAAAAAGGTCATATTCGCTAAAGTTTCATTAAGAAACGAGACACTCACACGTGAAGGTTTTTGCAGCGAAAAATTGCACTGATGATTGCTGCTGTAACTTCCCGCTGCAAAAACATGCACGCGTAAATGACCGAATGGGGCTTTATAACAGCTGACATACCTCTTCTTTTGCAGTACTTGCATCAGCTTCTGAAGTAGAGCTTGGTTCTTCTGGAACCCGGTGACCTTGTAATGCTTTGAAAAGTTGAAAAGCCGCATTTCGAGCCAACATTTCGTTAAATGCTTCCGCGAACAAAAATACCTGTAATTCATATAGTTAACCTAATTTATCTGCTCAGGATAGTCATTTAACTCATATAATGCCGAACTTTCTTTTTTGCTTCATTCATCACTTAGGAATGGTTGGCACAAACCGCGAAGATTGAAAACTTCCACCAAACTATCACCAACTCCAATTCGAACAGACGTTGCACACATATGAAAACGAACTTAAGCGGATTATAGGCGATCGTCAGTGCCAATATTAATAAAAACATTACTTCGTGATCAACTTCGTAAAAAGCTCATCCATTTTGCTTGTGTTGTGCAATTTTATTTACATGTTTACTTCCCCACGCCACGTCTAAGCTGAAGAGTAAACCTAAACCTAGGGCATCCATGTCATAATGTAATAAAATAATCAATTTGGGGGAACTTGAGCTTTCTATTAAAACAGTCAGTCTGGAGAGGAGAGAAGTAAAGTTCTCAATTTTACGTTGTAAAATACAAACAAAAGATTGCTGCGTCCTTTCTTCAACTCAAACTAGCTCGACAGCTAATAGCAACTGTTTGTCGGTTTTTCACCTCTTATCTCGATTTCTAAACCACCGAGACTCAGAAAAAACCGAGACCGAAACCAGCGAACCCTCGAGACTTGCCGATACCGAGACCGCCAATCAACTCACAATGCAGTAAGAATACTGTAGTATGCAGAGCCTCTGCAGACGATGCACGGTTAACGAGATCCACGGGTGGGAGCAGCGACGCCGGTATGGGCCGCTCTGTAACAAAAAACCGACTGGGCTGACAGTTGAGGAGACCAGAGAATTCAAGATCTATTTGCTGCATAAGCAGACGGTTGCAGCACTTAAAGGTGGATTGCCTTGCAACCTCCTGATCACCCCTGTACCTCAAAAGAATGTTCTTTGTTGTCATCATGACGATAATCTAACAACGACCGCAGGCTAAACGTTTTGCAATCAAACTTGCCACTTTTGGCTGTTCGATTTGGAAATACCATAATGCCTGGAATTTCTTCTTCAAATTGATAATGTCGCTGAAGTCGTTCTTTGTCTTCTTTTCGCTGGCGCTCCTGAAACACTACTGTTTTCATTTAAGCCTCCGGTAAAGAATTTTCCAAAAATTACTGACCTGATTTTACAATCAAAATATCCAATCATAAATTAAATTTTAGTATCAAACCATTTGATTCAACAATTTCAGATCAGAACACAGTATTTTTTACTTCTCGCTCTCGACGCTTTTGTCGTTCTTTCTCTTTTCGTTCTGCTTCACGTTTAGCCTCTTGTTCTAAGCGTTTGCGTTCGCGTTGTTTCTTTTCTTCTTCTTCTCGTTTCGTTTCTGCAGCAGCTTCATCATATTCATCATCGTCCAAGATAACTTCATCCTACAAAATTATGCAGTACTCATGGTGCAACCGGAATTCCGGTTCCGTCATTTTTTACCTTTAGATTCGTATTAAAATTTGGTAGGTAGAAATTAAGCTATTTTACTAAAAAATGACGATAAAAATTTAATAAATTTCATTCGTATAGTATATAAACCTTGATATTCGCCGAAAATAAGCCATCGAAAGTAGATTTCGCTTTTGTGTATTATGAAAAATCTAAAATACAGCAGATAAAGTGAATACCCATCTCCAATACGGTTATTTCACCAATATTACAAAAAAAGAAATTTTAAATAAATTTTTTGGTGACACGATTTTTTCATTTTTCAGTTCCGGTAATTTGTTCATAACGGGTCCGGTAAATTGTAATCCCGGTTGCACCCTGACAATATTCAATCGTGATAATTTGATGCGTGTGCCAATACCAACATGCTAAATTGATTACGAACCCTTTCAGTTGTTCAGCATGAGGCAACGCTACACTAACCCATTCATTACATATTACTGACAACTTACTTTAAACTAGCTCATATAGTTTTAAAATTATTTGTATGTTTACTAACGCTCTTGATTATCTAGCATCATACCGCGCTTCACTAACCTATTTTTACATAATCAATGCTAGAACTTACAATTGTTTCTGTCGCGCCATCTGGTTTTGTAATATCGACAACATCCGCGTCAGTCTTGGCATCAGGTTTAGTTGCCTCACCACCATCGACGTTTGCATCAGATGGTTTAATATTTTTGTCGCCGTATCCCTCATTCTCGTTTTTCTTCTCTTCTGATTCAACTTGCTTTTCAGTAGTTTCATCTGCTCTCTGTTCTCCGATGTTTTCTTTTGTTTCATTTTGTGGCTTTACTTCGCCAGCATTAGCGACACTCGATTTCGTGTCCTCACTGCCATCATACGGTTTTTGTTTTATACTTTCTTCAGAGGCATCTTGTGCGGCTGCGTTTGCTTCTTTGTCCTTCTCTTCATTAATCGCCGCTTCGAGCCGTTGTGTCAAAACAGCTTTTACACCTTTGGAATCAAGTTTACGCACAGTAAGTTCGGTCCGTAGTTCTGCTACCTGAAAATGAATTGTTAAATAAAAAAATTATAACAGTATATATAAACGCCATGAAGTTTCAAAAAAATTTTACAAATTTGTTTTGATATACTCGTAACAGCGTCATTGTTAGGTTGCAAATTTGCGAAGAATAATCTTTGGAAAAAGTGAAACAACCATATAAACAATTTTCTCGTATGCAATGCCCTATAACATTATTTCCACATTTTAAAATTGTTTGACCCAAAACAACCAACCATTACCATCAATTTATTTTTGCATTTAGCAAATAAGTTTCTTACTTTCATTGCCTTTAATTCCAGCTTTGACCAATGAGTTGGTGTCGCCTTTAATTCCACAGTCTCTAAAGCATCGTCAGCAGATGCACTACTAATCTGACTGTCTGCACACTGAAAAACATAAAGTTTATGAAACAATGCATAATTTAAGACAATGCAAAATACCATTATCATAGCAGCACAAATCATATGGTATGTGTATAATTTTCTCGGAAATCATCAATCCCTCATTGAGAAAGGTGTGAGTTGCTTTACCCATTTAAATACTGTTCAACAGCTAAACCTTTAACAACTACGGACAACTACTCTCTTACCCCTATCAGAGCTATCTAAACCAAACTCCATAATTACTGACTTGAAGGTACCATTTTAGAGATGTTACAAATTACGAGGCGGGATGTTATGAAAATTTAGTTTTGGCGGTACTTTTTACAATGTTTGTGTCAAATATCTCAAAAATGATGTGGCACTAGGAAATCGTACGTAGCGCAACGCAGAAGATGTGAAGCAGATATCACTAGATTTACAATTAATGGCACCTCGACAGAACCGCAATCAACAGGTGGTGGTGCAGCTAAATCTTTGACAGTCTCGTCAGCGCCGCCCGCATGCTGTTTCTTTGTACTGGACTCAATCACATCATGATCGATTGCCGACGATACACCGCTACTATCCATATCAGCCGAAACGGCAACGCGCTGTTCTGTATCACCAGCAACGGCAGTCGTTGTGGTAACTCTTTCACTGTCCTTAGTCTGCTCACCGCTTTTATTGGAATCCTTTTGTTCAACCTTTATCATCCCCTTTTCACCTTCACAAACACGTTCAGTTCCTTGACTTCCGCCAGTCTCCGGTTCTGCAAGAGGCTCAACGACGGCTGATGGCTGTTGCAAGGATTCTGGCTCAACTGGCTGCGACTGCAGAGGAGGGCCGGCGGGCGGCGGTGTATCAGGTCGCGGACGGCTAAGTTCATCAAGCTTAGACTGCAGCTGATCGCGGAGCGCTTGTTTTTGCGCATCAAATTCGTCACTTGAAGGCGTAATGTTCCATACGTCTGGAATATACAACGCGACAGTTTCAACAAAATTGATCGCTCGAGTAGTATCCAACGGCGTGCCAGAAATATATGGAATCACGGTTTGTTGTTGTTGTTCTTGTTGTTGTTGCTTTTTGTTACTATTATTTGTGGCCGCATCATAATCATCAGGTTCGTTGTTAAACGTGTCGCCGGCTGCTTGTTCAACACTAGTAGTAGTTGTCGCCGATGATGACAACTTGGCAATTTTGTTGTATTTATCTGCACGTCGGTAATGAACTTCCAGAAACTTGTACCTAGCATTATAGACAGACATCATAGCTTAAAAGCAGGACACACTGCAGACGAAATCAGAAACTTTGCATTTTTATGTACCGCGCTCCTGATCTGCACCTAAGCTAACTCCAGAATATTTCTATGTGGCCGCCAAACAATAATTTTAATCCACCACAAGTAAATTTGGCAAAAAACCATAAAAATCCAAGGACCAACCATAGCGATTATATGTACTTGGTGATTTAAGAGGGATGATAAGACATCTTAATTTTATATCATGAAGTTTTGAGCCTAACATGTACGACTAAAAATAATATTCAAGAAGAAAGCACCCTACGCAGTGCTGCTTCTTAATGTTGAATCAGCAAGCTTTCGTGTGAAAATAGAGCTTCAGTTAAATCCCATGTGACCGTATTCTCAAAATGAGTGCAGCATCTATCACCCGTTGGTTATAGATCTTGCTACTTTCGAATCACTGAATGGGGAGCTTAGGAATTCATCACAATTTCATGTTTGATTTACCCCATTTCTGTGCACGTTTGAAAACCTATTGCCGAATGGTGATAGCTGCAATACACAATTGAAAATACGGACGCAGTTTTACAAAAATTAATTCTACGACTTATTCATGTTTCTGTATAGCACCAAAAAGACTATATAATAAATTTTCAGAACGCCTCTTAATTATTATTGTTCCAGTAGAAAATAACAAAACCTAAAATACACAAGTCAAATAGCGTGAGGGTCCAAACCAAAGAATAAACGGTCGTTAACAAACCTGGAATTTCCGACCAGTTATGGTGACGAAATCATTCGAGCCATGTTTCCACAAATAAAAGCAGTGCCGTAAAATAATTGCAATTTAACTTACATTACATTCAAAATACCTCCAAAAACACAACCAAGTTACAACTTTATCCGCTGCTGCTCGTAGTCCGGGGCACAGGCTGAGCTCGTGCTACCCCAAATAAAGGCACTAATAATCGCCATGGATGGTTCTTGAACAATCAACTATATCGCTGTCCCATCGTTGCAATTCGCATGTTGTCAGCAAAGATTTATTACATATAATATGAATACTACTTACTCAATTCTTTGTTTTTGTACGAAATCACCGCTAGCTGCTTACAGCATTATATACAAGTTTACACAGTTTCATAATGTAAAGCTGGTTAAGTCTGAAAATATCTAAGAAACTATGCCCCATAACGAGGAACGGTTAGCAGATAAATTCAAGTTTAGAACTATAAATAATCCCAGGTTATCATTAGTTAAATACCAATCTAGATATTTCCAGACAAACCATAGCTCAACGGTTTTCAGCTGTGTTGGCACGCTTAAAGTTTCTTGCACAAATTCTCAGTAATCAAAAAGCACGCAAAGAGGAATAACACTTTAATGAAAAAACCTATTTTTTGAAAGCTTTGAATTGGAGCTCCCAGTTCAGGCCAGTTCCAATAAGCATTCAACTGTCTAAATCTTAAATATGTATTTTTGGAATATTTCCTGAACTTAATTATTTAGCACAAGAAACTTTGAACGTGATTGTTAACAACTCATTCTGAACTGAACTAGAAAAGGCGTGTATACTCAGCACATAAATGATGCAAACGACATAACATACCATTTAGTACAGTGTGACAAATCAATCCCTGTCAGCGCAAGTGTTGTTCTAATTGCAGTATTGATCAAAACACGTGGATCACATTTTGGATCAGCGCCGTCCAAACTCGGTGACCATGGACCGCCAATAGGTAAAACCTCCGATTTGCCTTTTAGACCTAAAACCAGCACATCTAGTTTGACTAGTCAAACCAGTCGCAATATTTGCAACGCTAATACTTTTCCTCAGGCACGATTTGTATAGATTTGTTTCTTCTTGTATAATATAGTTTCGCATGAACGTAAAGATAAGGTTTAGTTATCAATCATACAGATAGATGTAATTTGGAATTTATACTCGACACAGGTACACTCAACACTGGTAATAAAACATTCTTTGATACTAAACTTTCGTTTAACAATTTTATTGGACTGCTCTGGAACACGACGCATTGCGTGCTATTCATTTAACCAGAAAACAAGACTCATTGGTAAAATAACGCTATGTTTTTAGAAATATACGTAGCAAAAACCAATCACATACCAACCAAAAATGATAATGCTTTTGTAATATGAGTTGGAGAAAAGTCATTCGACTCGACATCAATATAACCTTCGTCGTTCACTCCAAGTATATGTTTTGCCAAATCATCGGTTCCTTTTGAGTTCAACAGTAAAACCTGCAACAAACGCCGCCTATCAGTAATTTGTACAGTGACATATAGCCTTGGACTAAACCACCGCGCAGCATTGAGTTGCCTTGCCATAGAGAAATTGTACAGTTGCGTTTCATGCCGTAGAAGCCACACAGTGCCCTTACATTAGAGCGAAAATTCCACGTGACACAGTAAAAGTTTTCAAAATCTTCCCTTTGAATATTGGAAGTTTCTATGTCGGGAAGTGAATTTCTGACGAAAGCTTTTCAGATTTGGTCGTTTTTTCATTTTGAATGTTTGGGCATTTTTTGGCAATTTTTAAATTGTAATCATTTTTATCACATGCCGCGAAGCCGGGGACGGCAAATGGATAATTTCTCAATTGATTTCCAAGGGGATTCTGCTCCCCCTCTTTGTATTCCAAGATCTAGATAATTGCACCGCAAGGCAGCTTATTTTCGCATCTAGTTCTTGGATTGCAATCACATTTTGTCAGCTTTGTTACCTTTGCACTATATCGGTAGTTTACATCCGGTGGATCGAGAACGACTGATTTCGCGGCGTCACACAGTGGATCGATATCTTTATGCATTATGTGATACGATACTTCGTGATCATAATCGAATGGTCGCTGAATTGGAAAGGCCGATTGCCACGCATTTCCAGCGTAGAAAAAGTCCGAAGGAATATACATGCGCTGATAACGAGCACGAATTTCGAACAACGACAGTTCGCGACTGAAATATCGTTAGTTTAAACCTAATAATATCAATACAACTCAGAACTAGAGCCTGTTACTAAAATATGCATAGGTCGAAAAAATTTAGAACTAACATAACACTTTATTTGTGCGCTGGTTCGACGGTCTAATCTGCCAAATGACATAATGCAACAGTTAAACGCAAAACATTGATTTTTCGGCCGCATTTCACTTTAAGTAAAGTAACACTAGCCTATTTAAATCAACCTTCGGCACCCAACTAATCACTGAATGAAAATGATCGACGCCGACACGTCCTCGTTTCGGCGAGCTTCTTTCACCACGGCGTCTGCGCGACGATGAGTCGTTTTGTCTTATCGTCGATTCAGCGCCACCAGCTGTCGTCTGTCGATATCGACGACGTGACGCTGATCGACTACGCGATCGCTGGCGATCACCGTCTGCGCCACGACGCAGAGCAGACGAATCGTCACGTTGACGACGATCGCCAACGTCGCTGTCCCCCGCTGTACGGTGTCCTCGATGTTGACGACCGTCGGGATTATCATCAGCGATTGATGTCAATGCCGATGTCAGCTCAGAATGTCGATCGCCTCCGCCCGCAGTTCGTGATGTTGACCATGACGGTGATCGAGACGCGTCTCGGCCGCCGCCATAGCGACGACTAGACGATCGTCTAGCATCGCCACCGCCGCTACCACTCCCGTAGCCAGTCACGATAACATCATCGTCATCACCACCACCACCACCATCGTCTTGACGATCTTTGTTTCGACGTTGCTTGCTTGAACGACTAAAGTAACTGCTGCCACCAAGCTGAGGAGATCGTGAATGGCGTCGTTTTGCTGACGCATTCATTTCAGATATATTGCCAGAACCAATTGGAGACCTAGAAAATATCAGTGTTGCTATTGTTGTTATGAAACTTTAAAAACCTGCGTCGCAATACTTTCACATTTACTGTCAACAAATTTCGGAAAGAAGATAATAAAACTACAATAAATAACTCACGACATATATTTCATGCGTCGGAAACCAAGAAAGACAAATTTTACTACCTCCACACGTCGACATTACAATTTTCAAAGACAGTTTCCAATACTTAAATGATTAGGAATAATTTGCCACAAATCGGATACCAGATATAATTTTTTTTGCCGAATATTAAACCGGGACCCGATATACGGTCGCACCTTAAATATTACAGTTACACCGGAATTCCTGCAAAAAAATTGACTCCAGATCCTGTCCCGTCGTTGCTGTGAGAAATCTTTTAAACATTTACAAAGAATTTGTAGTTGTTAAATTACGCCAATTCCACAATATCATGCATACACCAGGTGACTTTTGAGGGAGTATTGCGTTGCACACTGAAAAAATTAACTCCAGATCCACGAACGAACGAACTTTTCATCGCAGAAATTCTTATAATGTAGGACCCGTGTTTTTTTGACATTATAAAAAATTCGGGAAATGCCACCCGGTCCCTTTATCTTATGCCGCTGCCGTTGCCTCACTGACGTTTTATAGTTGCAGTTAACATAGTTTATGATTGCAGTGGCATAGCCAGAAAAATATCAAGGTGTAGTCCATGGTGTGTTTTAAATTGTTTTCGGACGCGATGATAGTAGACCAATTGCGCCTCTGTATTATTGCACGTCGGTGTTGAAGTGACCTCTAATTACGTATGCACCATTTTAAATTATTGTTTAAATCAAAATACAATGCACAGGTCGTCGCTACGGTGTTGGGGGCAAGGTGGAACCCATACGTCCCTTCTATACACATATTTGCATTCACACTGGATTTTTGGCTTCAACGTACAGCACACTGAACCAAACACTGAAGCGAAAAGCAGCAGTGTCCTGGGCACTAAAGTTTTCGGGCATCTGTGCGCTGGGCACTGCAGATTTTAGACCACGATGTCTAGCACACTGAAACTTTTTTGCTTCAGTGTACCGCACATTGATGCTTTTGGCTTCAGTGTTCACAGGGTGCGACCGGATATCTGGCTCCGGTTTACTATCCGGCAAAAAAACCCGCATCCGGTTCCGGTATCTGGTATAAACTTACCGGATACCGGATTTCGGTGATGATTTCGTAAATCTCCCGGTTAACATCCGGTTCCGGTAAAAAATCACTATCCGGATCCGGTTCCGGTAAAAAATCACTATCCGGATCCGGTTCCGGTAAAAAATCACTATCAGGATCCGGTTCCGGTATCCGGTTTTTCGCGATCCGGACGCACCCTGAGTGTTCACCACACTACCATCTCAAGTCACCTAATGTATGCATGATATTGTGGAATTTGCCTTATTAGTCGAACTTGATGTCTTTCATCTCGTAATGGTGATTTTGTACGAGAGCTGAAAACGAAAAAAACCATGAAAAACTTGCTAGTCACGCTTATGACGGGGCTACTAACAAGTAAAACAGTAAGTTGGTGTTGAAAATTATTTTAAATTCCGGTTTGTTCATGCAAAATTTTGTTCCCCTTGGAACCCTAATATACAATATATATATAACATTTTACAAGCGTCACTAACCTGCGGCGGGAACTTCGACTGCCACCACTGCTAGCACTGGTTATTGATACGTCGTTGCCAGCAGGGAAAGTACTGTTTCCGCCTGCGCGCCTACTACGCCCAGTGCTACCTGTAGAACTGGAACCAGTGATCAATGGAGGTGCTGCCATTGCGCTACTTGGCGCAGCGCCATAATCCATTCGACTTCCTCCGCTGCGATTCTACAATATTTAGGTACGTGAAACATCGTAAGTAACGATGTAAAGACGTGATATATCAGGAAAGAAAACTCGATCTTATTTTTACGAAGACAACTGTTTAAAAGCAAGCACCTGCAATGTGATTTTGTCTCTGAGGCATTGCACCCTGCGTACTAAATGTCGCGTGACACGTCAAGGTACACGCTTACGCAAAAGGAATTTAACAATTGAAGTCTGCTGTGTCTTGCTGGCTTCGGACCCAGGTAAAATCCTGGTTCCGGGACATCTATAGCAAGCATGCTGTTTGGCGGGCTGTTAACCAAATATACAAATATAACCAGTCGTTGTGGGACTACATGTATTGAGCGAAGCTCGATCACACGTAAGCAGTTGAGCTAATATAAAATTTAGTTATTAGCTAACTATTCATTTATTGGTTTTGAAGGTTTGTAAACAATTTATTCAGATTCCTCGCACTCAAAAACCCTAAAGTAACCTTAATAATTTGAGAAATAATTAAAAAAAACCATTATTTAGGCTTATCAATTAAGCAAATATGCAAATTAGCTATTAGCTAACATTGGATAATCAGTTCTAAAGGCTTGTAAACAATTTACTCAGATTCCTCGCACATAAAAACCCATTATTGCTGAAATTAGATTGCTTGTAACCCTAATAATTAGTGAAATATTGCAAAAACGCCAAATTTAGGCTTAACAATTATAATTTTATGCAAATTATCTATTAGCTAACTACTCAATTATCGGTTTTAGACGTTTGTAAACAATTTACTCAGATTCCTCGCACCTAAAAACTCTTTAGTGCTGAAATTATATTGCTTTTAACCGGAATAATTAGTGAAATATTGTAAAAAAATCCTAATTTAGGCTTATAACTATGCTAATATGCAAATTATCCATTAGCTAACTGCTCAATTATCGGTTTTGAAGGTTTGTAAACAGTCTATGCAGATTCCTTATACCTAAAAACCATTTAATGCTGAAATTAGATTGCTTCTAACTGTAATAATTAGTGCAATAATGTAGAAAGTCTTAATTTAGGCTTAATTCATTATGCAAATTAGCCTGTAGCTAATAAACGGCTTAGAACTTTAAAACCCCAATGCGAGCCTAACACCCCAGGATAATTAGCTTACAAACAAGAAAAGTTTATCAAAATCGGTTCAGCCGTTCTTGAGATTCTTTTCAGACGGACAGAGGGACGGACATCCGCCTTTCGACCCCAGAGTACAAAACATAAAACGCTTGGCGAAACTCCGAGCTTCGCTCAATAATTATTAATAATCATTTGAATACTGGAAACATTATCTTTCCAAAATTGTTTTTTCGAAATGAGAGTTTTTCTTATTGAGCGAAGCGTTTTATGTTTTGTACTTGGCGGTCGAAAGGTGGATGTCCGTCCGTCCGTCTGTCCGCCCGAAAAGAATCTCAGGAACGGCTGAACCGATTTTGATAAACTTTTTTGTTTGAAAGCCAATTATCGTGGGTGTTAATCCGGCATGGGGTTTAAAATTTTAAGCCGTTAATTAGCTACACGCTAATTTGCATAATTAATTAAGCCTAAATTAGGACTTTCTACAATATTTCACTTATTACAGTTAGAAGCAATCTAATTTTAGCATTGAAGGGTTTTGGGTGCGAGGAATCTGCATAGACTGCTTACAAACATCCAAAACCGATAATTGAGCAGTTAGCTAATAAATAATTTGCATATTAGCAGTTTATAAGCCTAAATTAGGACTTTTTACAATATTTTACTAAGTATCAAGGTTAAAAGCAATATAATTTAAGCACTAAAGAGTTTTTAGGTGCGAGGAATCTGAGTAAATTGTTTACAAACGTCTAAAACCGATAATTGAGTAGTTAGCTAATAGATAATTTGCATAAAATTATAATTGTTAAGCCTAAATTTGGCGTTTTTGCAATATTTCACTAATTATTAGGGTTACAAGCAATCTAATTTCAGCAATAATGGGTTTTTATGTGCGAGGAATCCAAAACCGATAATAATTGAATAGTTAGCTAATAGCTAATTTGCATATTAGCTTAATTGACCAGACAAAACTAGGACTTTTTTAATTATTTTAATAATTATTAGGGTTTACTGAAGGTTTTTGGGTGCGAGGAATTTGAATAAATTGTTTACAAAGCTCCAAAACCGATAATTGAATAGTTAGCTAATAGCTAATTTGTATATTAGCTTAACTGACCAGACAAAATTAGGATTTGAAATTATTTCAATAATTATTAAGATTAAAAGCAATATAATTTCAGCACTAAAGGGTTTTCGGGCGCGAGGAATCTAAATAAATTTTCTACAAACCTTTAAAGGCGATTATCGAATAGTTAGCTGATAGATAATTTGCATATTTGCTTAACTGACGAGACAAAATTAGGACTTTTTGAATTATTCCAATAATTATTAGAGTGGCTGAAAGGTTTTTGCGTAGCTAATAGCTAATTTGCATATTAGCTTAATTGACAAGACAAAACTAGGACTTTTTCAATTATTTCAATAATTGTTAGGGTGACTGAAGGGTTTTTGAGTGCGAGGAATCTGAATAAATTGTTTACAAACCTCCAAAACGGACAAATAAATAGTTAGCTAATAACTAATCTGCATATTACCTTAATTGCTTACGTGTGTTCGAGCTTCGCTCAATAAATGTAGTCCCACTACGACTGGTTATTTCAATTTTTTCATTCTGGTTAGTTTTCAAAAGTCCAACAGTAATTCGGCGATAAAAATTATTTCAAATTCCGGTCTCCAGTTTTGTTGACATACATCTCCAGGCCCTGGCATAACTTGCACACGAGTTGCATTCCATTTAAAGGGCATATTTGGATTGAACGATGCTTCTACCATAACACGTTCTCCAATTCGAGGAACTGGACCTTTGACAACCCTAAAATCAAAACTGGGGATAAAGACCTAAAGCAAATATTCAGGGATTTTTTGTGCAAAACCAGAAGCATTTGTATACAAAAACATTTATATATTGCGCATATAAACTATTTTTACGTAACACAAACCGCCTAATCGTTCTAAAAAGAAACTGTTCAGCAAAAAATATTTTTGATCCAAAAACACTGATCATTTCTGTTTTATCCTCACTTACGTATTCCAGCAAAATACATCGAAAATTTGTTCGCTTCGCTGGCATTCTCAAATATCCGTATGCTTTAGGATATGTACCACAAGGAACTAACTTTTACCAATTAGGGTTACAAACGATATAATTTCAGCAATAAAGGGTTTTTGGGAGTGGGGAATCTGAATAAATTGTTTACTAACCTCCAAAACCGATAAATGAATAGGTAGCTAACAGGGTTCAACCGGAATTCCTGTTCCGGTCGGAATTCCTGCAAAAATTTAATTCCTGTTCCTGCATTCAAAAATGCAGGAACCGGATTTTTTGCGGTTTTGTGGCAAATTATTCATAATCATTTAAATATTGCAAACTGTCTTCAAAAAATTTTTATGTAGAAATTAATGTTTTGCTAGTAGTTCAATTTTGTTACTAAATTGTTCCTGATGTGTTTTCGCAGAACTTGATGATGAAATAGCAGCAAATATTCTTTTAAACAATTTTTGGCAAGTACGTATTCTAAAAAGTCCAACAGTAACTCGGTGACAAAATTTTTTCAAATTCAACTTCCTGTTCCTGTTCCTGCAAAGAAATTCAATTCCTGTTCCTGTTCCTGTTCCGGCAAAATAAAGTTCTTGTTGGAGCCCTGCTAGGTAATAACTAATTTGCATATTAGCGTAATTGTTTAAGTGTGTTCGAGCTTCGCACAAAACATATAGTCCCACTACGACTGGTTATAAATAATTTGCCACAAAACTATACAGAAAACCATAAAAATTCCGGTTCCAGCATCTTTGAATTAATGAACAGGAACAGGAATTGAATTTTTGCAAGAATATTAGTCTGGAGATTATGTATGTACCAGAATGCAACCGGAATTGCAATATACCGGAATCGGAATTGCAATTGACCGGAACCGGAATTTGAAAAAATTACCGGAAACGGAACCGGAAAATGAAAAATACATGACCCCGAAAAATTCATTTTAATTGTCTTTTTGCATTATTATTATTGGTGAAATACACCTTACCTGCAGCATTTTAGTTCTCATAATCCACGGAATCCAAATCTACCTTCGATGGTTTCTTTTCGGCGATTCTCAAGGTTTACATACTATATATACTAATGAAATCTATTTAATTTTTATCGTCATTTTTAGTAAAATATCTTAGTTTCCATCGACCAAAATGCAATACCGGAATTTTTAATTTCAGTAAAAATTTACCGGAACCGGAAGCTGAAAAAATGCCGAAACCACCTTCAATACATGTTTTATTGCAAAATTAAACGTTGCGTCAAACCAAAGTTTGCTATTTAATAAATACATATACGTTCTGTAACGTAATAATGAATACATTACAAATATGCGTTTTACTCTAGTCAAATAAAAATTGGACTAAAAAATTGGCCCCGGCAAAACACGCGTTGAGCCCGACTCCGGGGCATGTCTAGTTAACAAAACTAAATTGAACGTACACCAATTGAAAAAACACATCGTCATCAACAAATCCGTAGTTATCTTGCATTTTTGTGACAGTCCCGACAAACGCTCGTTGTTTTTGCGAAGACGTGCTACTTCCACCACCTAACACCACACATATACAGCAATTACAAGGTTTTACGATTCCGCTCACAACTCATTGTAGTATATTAAATTTTTCTTTAATCATATATGTTACAAACTTCCAGGCCGAACTATGTATGTGCATGTTTGAACACATCAACCAACAAGATTTGCCACATAGATGTTAGGAATGGACATTTATATCAGGTCAAAAACGACTTGCATTAAATCAATTTCTTGCATTCACCATTAACACTAACGTTAAGTCCACTCCATCGCACTATGCGTAATACCAAATTCAGTTGGAATATAATCTTCATTATGAATGTACAGTTAAGCCAACAATTCCGTTTGAATGTGAAAAACAGAAGGTATATATTCACTGTAATGAACTAAAAACATATTTACCTTGACTGTACGACTGCGTGTTCATGGACATCACAGACCCACCAACTGAACCAAGATTGGTCTGTAAAACACACAGCAATTTGAATAAGCAAAGGCTACCATATAGGCGTTTTGATTTTGAAACTATTGACAAACATCTATTCAGCAAAATACACTTCTATTCTATTTTCTATTTACAAAGCAAACACTTAGTAATTAACTTACTGTTACTAGGTGTTACACATGACAAAAATCATACTGTTCCATTCAGGGTGCAACCGGAATTACAATTTACCGGAACCGGAGTTTGAAAATTTTACCGGAACCGGAAAGTGAAAAATGCCTTTCACCAAAAATTTTATTTTAATCTTATTTTTTGCTCTATTATTTGTGAAATAACCTTAGTCGAACATAGGTATTTATTTTATTTCTTGTATTTTAGATTTTCATCATCGACTGAAGTGAAATCCACCATCAATGGCTTATATTCGGAGTACAAGTGGCTTTCAAAAGAGATTCTTAAAACTAAGCAAAGTTAAGAAAACGGCAAAATTATAAAACCGGAATTTTTAAATCCGGTAAAAATTTACCGGAACCGGAATTCCGGTTGCACCCTGGTTCCATTATATATACGTAATAAACATTTACGTTAACTCCATAGCTTTGTCCCATTAACGGTGGAGCAACTTGATTCAGACTGCTTATTTGTCCACCGCCAAAAATTTGAGGATTAACTTGGTTTCCTACAAAGAAAAATGGGCGATAATTTAATTTTAACGCGTATTCAGCATTAACCTATATAAACGAAACATAAGCGACTAAGCTCAAGAGTTTTTGGGTTCAAGAAATCTAAATAATACTGCGCATCCGACTTAAGCTTCCGGCTAGCATACAACACGTATCAGGGTACCGTGTTCAAAGCACGGTCGTTCACCACTGCACTCGTTCTCGTAGGTAACGGCTTAAAATTTTTAAATCCTTACGCGAGGTTTAGACCTCCCCAGGATAATAAGCATTCAAACAAAACAGTTTATCGAGCTCGGTTAAGCGGTTCGACAAAACATAAAACGATTCGCAAAACTCCGAGCTTCGCCAAAGTTTTGCTTCGCTACGCAGGAAATAGCAAACAACGCATGATCTGTAGGCTAATAAACCATTAACGGTTCCTGAAGTTTCGAATTTTCCTTAGTGTTGGTTTATGTGGTGTAACATGTTTATGTGCAGTGTATGCAATGTACCACACATGCACACATATAGTACAGAAAAAATTACAATATCGGCCGCATGATGTAATGGGTAGCGCGCTTGAATCGCAAGCGAGAGGTTTGAGGTCCGATTCCCGGCGTGGTCGTACGTTTCGGATAAACTAAGAAGAAAAACCATGTATATTCACAGTACTTCGGAGAAAGAGTGCATTTACTAGACATTTAACAAACATCACATATATACCTGAGCTTCGACCCCAAGGTATCCCACGACTTTGATACGACATTATAATAAAACTACGCAGATTACAATCATGTATGTACGTACTAAACAAAACACCCTAAATGAAAGTATACGCAAAAAGCAGAACCGATTTTCGAAATCCCGAAACCGTAAGATAATATACTATTGAAAACCAACCATACTCATTTTAACAAAAAACTGTAAACACTTCGGACGCAGATGCACAGGTAGCGCAATTTGTGTCTAAAAGGTGGAAAAAAATTAGGAAACATCATGCGCTAAATCTTCATTTCGTGAATAAAACGAAACCTGAAGACGCCAAACATTACAGTAGCTATGTAACATCATTACGCAAACAATAAGCGGTTCAAACATTTGAAGAAACACGAGACTAGTATATTATGTAGATTTTACTTTAACTTCAATAAAAACATTGCTTGCACGATTAAATCATGTTGCGGCAACCTTCATCAATCTCCAGCTTCCCTTTCAGACTTAACGCTGGCATTAACTGTTTCCAAGCTGGTTCAACGTCAATTTATTTCGGATGCAATTTAAGCTGTGTCTTTTTAAAAAGCTAAAAATAACAGCTTTAATCCGAGCAAGGCTTATTCGGAGACCGGCCATGAAAATCTCAGTCTTGTTCATTACCGCAAAAAATACAATTTTCAAAATAATTGATTTCCAATGCTTTTTCGTAGTTTGTAGTATTAGGCATATGGTTATAATACTGTTCCGCACATGTTCTTTATGGAACATCCACGTTATACTGCACGCGCTACTGCAAAAAAATGTCTGGGTCTTAGTAAGACCCGACGTCGCTTTAACACACTATTACGAGACCACTGTAATGTCCGGTAGCCCTAACGAGGATGTAAAGACCTATTCCACTGTGTTCATATAGCATAGCAAACATACATAACAACAGCACAAACACTTAATTTTTTACCTTTTGTCCCGACTCCCTTCGGACAGTGTCGGGACAATTAATAGTGTCTACGTACCGCATAAAATTGTACCTACGCGCTAGTTGCACCTTCAATTTGTACACAGATCCCTACCGGGTGGTTGGACAAATTTTTAACTTAGCGAGCGCATTATAACGTGGATGACCCATTACATTGGCCCCCTATCCTATTGTTCCGCTGTCCAACTATCCCGCTTTCAATCGTCGACCATTTTAATCGACCATTTTCACCTACAGTTGCATCGCATCCTGGTCTAAGATATGCAGCTCACAAAAGAAAGGCCTAATTTACTATTTTTACAGAATACTATATACACAGCAACTATACATACTAACAAACACACTATGACACAAATCACACTATGGTCATCACACAGACTAACAGGTAAAAATGAAACTGAATTGCGCCGCAATCGGAATCAAACTAGGAATACGCAGGAGGTCAATTTTCTGCCGGAGCCATACCTCCGGTTGTACCCTGTGAGACATATCCACAAAACTTTGTAAAATATTAAAGAAAAAATAGCATACACCCATTCCGGCAAGTTAATTAGTTTTAAACCTGTTGCTTAAGCTTAAGATTAACGTTTACTTTCCCGCTTAGGCTTAGGAATAAGCTTAGTCTAAAGTTACAAACCTAAAAATAGCACTGTTACAAATTTTTAAAATTTTAAACGAATTACGTCATTTTATTTCGTATCGAACAAATGCAGCATACGTGCAACGAAAAATTGCGTAATGTATACGTGATTCAGAATTAATTTTGAAAATACCGGAAAAATAGCGATTTTAATCTGAAACGGATATCCGGTTATACGCTCGCCAGGTCAATATTTCGGTTTTGGAGTGTATGTTATTCATTTTCTATGATAATTTCCGTAACAGCATAAGATATAAGCACCTATCGTTATGAAGTTTCACATAACTGCAGGTAATTACAGGTTAGAAACGATGAAAAATTACCGATTTCGCTTATGCCTGCAATCAGAAAGGAATCAGAACTAACTTTAAACCGGACTTTAATCGGAATCGGGACTCCGTATGCTCCTAAGATTCCAGACACATTCTTAGAAATAAACGAGTAAAACTTCAAAAGCTATCTTTTAAAGCCTTGTATATTGGCATGTGTCGGCAAACGTGAATTTTAACTGTTTATCAGCTTTATCAAGCTTGCACAAACTCCTCGACTATGCACGAAACGAACATTAAATTATAGACAATGACAGATATCTCGGTTAAATAGGTAGTTCAAATTTAACATCAATTTCGGCATCTTTTGCAAGTGTTACGATATTAGCGAGTTTCACAATCTGAAAACAAACATCAAGCTACAGCTATCGGATAAAAAATTCAATGTGCGTTCTAAATTTGATAAAAACAAAAACGGTGGGCTCGGTTACTAAATACAAATTGTTCCAAATACGACTATCGCGTCTAAACGCTATATTTAACGCTAACTATAAGTCTTACCGTTTTAGCAGCTTCGTCTAAATTATCGCAAGGGATAATCCTTAAATTACTTGCTGCAATAAGCGCATTCGCATCATCCACACGTGTGCCTGCAACGTGATTTTATGGAATAAACATAGCTACCAAATTCCTTTACGGCCGTAAAAACCTAAGCGTAAAGAAAAAAGTTGGTCTAAAATGTAAGTAAACTCTTTTGCAGTCCAACCACAAAGCGGAGCGGCTTTAAAAGTAACATGGGTTAATATGAAAGTCAGAATTAATTAGTATATAAATGACAAAAGTGGTGTAATTGTATAGCTAGTATATTGATATTTCACTAAAAGAGCGTATCAATACCTTCAAAATACATACAATTAAAAAGACAAACAGACAGCGTAATAATGATAGGCACAAACCTTGCAGCCGAACAATAATCGGAACTTTGAGCTTAAGTTCTTGGGCGGCGCTAATAATTCCCTGCGCAATAATGTCGCATCTCATGATACCACCGAATATGTTCACCAGGATGGCGTGCACCTACAAGACATGAAAACACTTTAATATAATTTATTATAAAGCAAACTACAAAAATTTGAAATTGTCATAAGCTGTGATATCTGTCCATTTTCAAATACTGAACAATTTCCAGTGGGAAATATTTTCTACTATGGAGTTTAAACACAAACCATTTAGATCTAAGAGCGTAGCCATGGTGTAATTTTAGGGCTTAAGCCAGTTCTAAAGCATTTCGAAATGGTGTTTAAATAATTTTTATGTTAATACAAGAAATCCCTTCCATGTTCTCATAGAACTTAACCTCCTTTCTTAATTCATGGCTATACCCATCCTTCCATCTAATATACCTTTGGGTCTGATGTTATTATCCTGAACGCTTCAGTGACTTGTTCGACGGTTGCTCCACCACCGACATCCAAAAAATTTGCAGGCTCACCACCGTGCAGCTTTATTATATCCATTGTACTCATTGCCAACCCTGCTCCGTTGACTAAAACAAAACATAAAAGATTGCTACTCATGCTAATGAGGACAATAGCGTTGTACTATTGGAGTATTTTATGTGTAAAACTGCCATCTGTCGGGAAGATATCGCGCTCTTTCGTTGTGCCCATTTTGACTTAGTATTAACTATAAGCGTCTGAAGATAACCACACCCCTCCCAGTCTCATAGTTCCCCAGTTTGTCTGTCCTCCAGGGGCAGGCTCACATTGTCAACCGACTTTATGTGCACGTATTAGCTAACGCTGAATTGAGCAACACTCCAGTACAGATATATTTAAGACAGAAACCAAAACAGTAAAAACCTCCAGCACTCTGCATCCTATATTACCGTATATAGGCGTTCGAAACACGCTAAAACCACCAAAAATGACAGAAAATAAACAGTAAAACATAAGCACAATTTTTCACAGCCAAAAGTTACATATCGACGCTCAAGATTCCAAAAAACACACACACCGACTGCACAACTTATATACTCAGAATATGAACAACATACCCATACAACCAATATCTCCAAATAAGCGAATATAGTTAAGACCAGCCTTGTTTGCACGGACTTCTCGTTCATCTTCTTGAGTCATGTCTTGTAACGCGAACAGTTCCTTTTGTCGATAAGATGCATTAGCGTCTAGCACTATTTTGCAATCCATGCAGTACACTGTAAAACACTCACAAAAATTATTTTTATATTAAAACAAATGTCACATTATTCTAGGATACAACTTCTCCCCAAAATGTGTTTTTATCCAAATACAGACCAGTTCTGTTTCATCGTCACATTTTCCAGCAAAATACCTTTAAGATTTGATAGCTTAGAAACAAGCCTTGTTTTCATAGAAAAATCCTAGGTTTACTTAAATCACTAGAGAGCCCACACGTTTTTCTAAACGAGACTCAAGAAATTTTCTGAATGCGGTTACAAAACGATGACGCGGCAGTTTGAATATTGCGTATGTAAAAACCGAGAAATTTTCAGAGTGTTGGCGGATTGCCGTCGCTTTTGCAAAAACACATAAAATAATATTATTTTATAAACCAGCAATTGAAAATAACTTAAGTTAAGAAGGTTTCTGTTGCCCTACATTTCCCATTAAAACTGTGAAACTTTTGCAAATTCGTAAAAAGTTCAATGGTTTCAACCATGCAGTGGGGGGCTGCTGCAGCAGATGGGGCACATGTCCGTTACCTCTGGTTTGGTTCGCGACCTATAGTTGCGCGTTATACGACAATATCCAGAACGAAGCTACAACAGTAGAACTCTGGTTTCCCGAGGCAATTGCTATTCAATAAAAAAATTATTACATACAAAGAGCACTGCCAGCGGCAATGATTGAATATGCGCCTAAAATAAATGGGGATTTTTGCTAAACACCCAAGTCAAATCAAGTTCACTAGAAAAACACTCTGATTTATGTACATAGCTAATCAGCGTTTGCTGTGTTTGCCGCATACACATATGTACCGTACCAGTAGCTTCATTATTTTCTGCCATTGGATTTATTTCCAGTAAAGTCGCGTCACTTTTAATGAACACGTCGTAAAGCTTCATAATGATGTCGGAAGCCTGAAATAATATATGACTGTATAATACCAGGGATTTGCTTCATTTTTACGCTCCCGATTCTAGATATATTTCTGATATATACTTATATGCCTGCCGCTTACGGAACACCCAGTAAACTAAACATGTAAGATCAACTTTTTAGACGAACCTGCTGTACACATTCGTCGCTAAAACCCATTTGTTTAGCCATTTGATCAGCATGCTGTCGAGTAATTCCATGCTCAATATCAACCGGAATTTTTATAATCGCAGTCGGATCGCTCTGGGCCACTTCTTCAATATTAACACCACCTTGAGAAGATCCTATCAAAACTGGACCCTGAAAGCAAAGGTGCTGGTTTTTGGGAATAAACAACTTCAATTTTTTAACTGAAGTTGCCTTAGCTCACATAAATTGTGGCCGTTAAGTAAGTTGCAGCTATCGAGCGTTACCGATTCCGTTTTTTTCATGATTCCCACGACTTTACGGTAACTTTCAGATTTTTATGCAAGATGTCAAAACAACCTTAACTATACTCTATATGCTTCAGGACACTAACACACAAATGTTCAAAATTTTTAAGCTCGGTTCTGATTCAAATGAAAGGCACGGCCGAAAATCATATTTCCGAAAATAATTGGACTCCTATTGAACCCATAAACGCACGCAAAATTATACCCCAGTATCTTATGCTAACTAATCTAGTTCGAGTATCCAGGTTGACCTACAGCAAACTGGCGATCGAGCAAAATTGCAAAATAGTATTCTCGTCGTGTGAAAAGTCGTTCTGCAACCATTACCTGAAACAATATTTAACGCTACTAATCGGACTGTGGAAGCGACCAAACAAATAAAACTGAACATTCCACACTACAGAAATCAGTTTATCACTTTTGTTATAGTTTAAACATTATACAAATTAAAGATATTTAATTCAAGTTACATACAAAATAAACAAACCTCCTTGCAATAGCGTCCTCTGGCATCTGTTTGTTTAGTGATTAAATTATGACCGATCATTTTATGAGCTTTTTCTCTTGCTTCCTGTGGGCTGAAAAAATACAGCAAAATATCTATCAATTACCATTTCTTTCTTATAAAAATTGAGTTCGAAATTATACAGTTTATTGTACACTGCAATTGCAAAAATAGTACCTAATTATTTCTGCACTGTAAGTAAGTTTGTAGGGTATCGTAACGCCTTAGAAACACTAAATTTTAATGTAAATAAATAAATATATTTTACGCAAATCAACCCGACTCAGCTAACATTTTTTATAAAAGCAATAAACTTTACCTATAAAAACACGGAAGCTATTTCTATATTCGGTCAAAGTAATTAATCATTAATGTTTCTGCTTCTAACTGTACCTATTCCATTGCTGTCAGTCGCTCAAAATTTGTCCAATATCGAAACCTTAGATTGTCTCCGAACATTTGAAAGCTCATTTTGGTAAACAAAAATTTGATGGAACTTTTACAGTGAAACGCGAGTAATAAAATTGAAGTTTGGTATTACGGAAACCAACGACAAAAACGTACCTGAAAACAATCTGAACACCGCCTTGTAGTCCAGAATCGAAACGCCCTTTACCCCTGCCACCCGCCAGAACTTGCGCTTTCAAAACATAATCTTTGCTGCCTGAAACAGAAATACGTACTCAAACTACATTAAAATATGGTTATCATTACTTGTTCTGACATATATGTAGTTTGACGTGTCGATCGCACGTATAAATGGTATATACGGACCAAAACATGCATCCAAGTCTAACGCTCCGGCAACTTAGAAAAACGATGAAAAATACGATATTCTAGTTCCAATAAAGCTTGTAACCGGGGCGCAACCGAAATTCCGGATAAGGCAATTTTTCGCCTTCCGGATCCGGTAAATTTTTACCAAGATCAAAAATTCCGATATTAAATTTTGGTCGGTGAAAATCAAGATATTTAACTAAGAATGACGATAAAAATTAAAAAGATTTCGTTAGTATATTGTATGAACACAGACAATCGCCGAAAATAAACCATCGAATGTAGAAGGGTTTATTCACCAATAATTTTGCAAAAAATCAAAATGAACCTTTCGGTGGCGTGCGTTTTCATTTTCCGGTTTCGGTTCCACTTCCGGTAGTTTTTTAAAATTCCGGTCAGGGTTCCGGTAAATTTTAATTCCGGTTGCACTCTGCTTGTGTAACACTAATGCAGCAGCATTAGAATGTCTAGTATGATTGTAGAATTTAGTCACACATTGCGTAAATCAATTAATTATGATCTGTTTACGCACATCATGGTTTCCTACTGCGGGAAACTAAACAATTTGGGTTCACGCTCACGCTAACCAATATTCAATAAAGCTGAAAGCCGCAGAAATTAACTGAAACTGTGCTTCAACAACTGTAGAGTGTGAAGAAATGCGTAAGCTGTGCTATAACCCGAGGGGGGCAAACTTAAAACTACCTATATGTACGTAATACAAACAAGAAGCAAATACAATGTAGGTAATGAAATAAGCGAAAGCATTTTTGAATCATTTTAACCGAGAACAATTTTAACCAGACAATCGAATCATTGAAACGTTTCCGTTGTAGACTATAAATTTTATGTATATCATTTTAGCATAGGAAGTAAACAGGGTGCGACGCATCCCAGCAGTAAACTCCACAAAACCAGCACTAAACACACTGCAATCAAATGTCTGATTACTATATATACTCACTTCGGCCATTAATTCGGTCTGAAACCTTGACTACGAATCAAATATATACATATATAATAGACAGAAACTTTGCAGACTAATTTGAAAACTGTGCCTCAATGGCCTCAAAATAAATAATTCTTTTTACATATAGAACTTTTAACTCACTCTTATAACATATATACGCTCAATGCAAATGAAGCATTTCGTCAACAAACCTATTAATTCATATAAATTTTATTGTCCATACTATAATATATATAATTTAACTGCTATAGTAATTATATACGTCTTCATACTTTCAAATTCATAATAAACCTTTTTGTTTATTTGTTTGCTTGATTGTTTGTTTGCTTGTTTATTTGAATCACAGAAATACATTTTTAAAAATTTCGTACGTAACAATTTTGAGCCAATAATTGGCAAATATCTGTCATTTTTAATATTTGTAAGTTTCATGTACAAATTTTTCAAGCACGGTAAGCTGAGTTCCAGCAGTTATGTATATACATATCGCTCTACACAGTAGATTATAACTGTTTCAGAAACCTGTGTGTACGTATGCATACCTAGTTGTTCAGCAATACTAAATGCTTCCTGTGCGGTTTTTGCCACACCATATAGAGGAACCTTAACGTCATTTTTCTGCAGCAAATCAACTCCTTGGCTTTCTTGCAACATTATGGTTCGTTTCTGAGTAACAAAACCACTGACATTCGATGATGCATCCAGAACTGTTGTGGCCTAAAATTTTGATAATTAATCAAGTATTAGTTGCAAAAATCTAATAAAATTGAATTGTGGTAGCTTTGCCACTCTTATATATCAAACTAAAAACTAAAACTAAAATCTAAAACCACATCCTAAATCCACATCTTAACGGAGGGTCTGGCTCCACCTAGTTTCTCTTAGAACTTAAGTTTGACTTAGGCATTGCTTACAGTTGTAAATAGGGATGTGCAGATTAATCGACATCGGCATCGGTAATAATCAACACTTTGCGTAAATATCGGCATCGGTATCGCCACTGCAGAAAAATTGCCGATTCTTTGCCGATACTTTTTGCACATATAACAGTCAGTTGAAATGCGATCAGTTTCATTTATAAGCGCATATCTGTGTGTCTAATCAGGAAAACTGTATCGGCGCTTCCCTAGTTGAAAATACTTAAATCTATGTGTGGCAGCTGTGCCGTAATGAAGTTTTTACCTGGGCACTGCGTAGCCGTATTGAATAATTGTACTGGATTTTACTTAGCTTAAATTGCGGAAATGACTTAGCTAGGCTAAGTAATCATGATGATGAAATATATGTTGTTGTTGTGTTGTGGCGTGCTTAATAGTTGCACGAAGTTTTAGGAATTTAGAAATCGGTTAATTCATAAATTATGCAAATTAGACAAAATATGGGGGCTGGCTTTAGCCAGTCGCCATATTATTGTATTTCACAAGCTAGCCGTTGGTTAGTTATTTTTATATTAGTTTCTGCAATTTTAGAACAAAGCATTTTTGGATTTACTAGGATTCTAGTAGGTAAAAGTATAGTCACGGAAGCTCCAATGTAAAGAGAAACCGGCAGCAAATAGTTGTATTATCGGTGAGCGCATAGCGCGTTAGGGTGCTAGAGTTTTATGGAGTAACTGGGGAAATTGGAAAAATCTATGGGAAACTTGTGAGATTTGGAAAGTTTAGTATCTCTAACGGGGCTAGATTTACTGTACTTTAACCTGGGGTTTGGAGTACGTATTACCGGACAACTTAGTGCAGAGTGAGCTTGTGGCTGGATTCAAACCCAATCTAAGCGCAATATTAGAATTAGAGTCAATGATCAGGTTGAAACCATAATTTGGAAAGCTTAGTATCTCTAACGGGGTTAGACTTACTATGCTTTAACCTAAGGTTTGAAGTACGTATTACCGGAGAACTTGGAACAGAGTGAACTTATGGCCGGTTTCGAACCAAATCTATGCCCAATATCACTTTTCTTGAGTATTGGCATCGGCATCGGCACTGCAAAAAAATTACCGATTTTTTGCCGATACTTTTTGCACATAACAAGTTGGAAGACTATCAATTTCATTTCTGAGTGCACAATAGTGTGTCTGCTCAGGAAAATTATTATCTCTCTTGCGTTTGTGTGCGAAAAAATTAATTGAAATTAACCGTCTTTATAAAACTATATATAATTGTTTATGATGGCTAGGGTTTAATAATGTAATGTAGCCGTCTATCTGTTTATTAAAGATGGTGTACTCACGTTGGAATCGTCATCGGCATCGGTTCGGCATAGGCAAAATTTCAAAAAGAATTAGCATCGGTATCGGCAAAAATTTTGGTATCGGCACATCCCTAGTTGAAATCATAAAGATAGTATTCAGTTGCTATTGTTATTGGTATTTTGTACTTGTTGTATTGGTTTCGGGTGGAGCAATAAACCTTAACGGGCCGCGTCACTAAATCGGAGCTGTTGGCGTAACATTGAATACGAACTCAATAAAGGTAAAAAGGTATAGTAAATCTTAAACTGCGGATTCCATTCGGTATATAAACACAGTCTACTGCATTACGTACTTATAAAATACCCCTGCATTTGGTAAACACATTGTTAAGCAATAAAACATATTGCTAACCCGGGGAAGCAACGACTCCGCCACAAGCTTGTACGAAACTCGTGCAGTTGCACACAACATCGTAAGCAATATTTCAAATCGTAAATACTAAGAAAAATGATACGTATGCGACAAACCAATTATTACATAAACATAGCTTTGTCATCTTAGGAAGGAACCGGGACCTCAGACCTTTGAACTACGCAGCAGGAAAAGCGGGCTTCCGAGGCGGGGATCGAACTCTCAGCCTACATACGCATCCTTAAACGAATACTCCACCACTGTGCAACGCAAACCGCCTCTACCTCCAACTGCATTTTTCGACAACATACATACAGTGCACTGCACTAGATTGCATGTGCACATAACGGACAAGCATGTATCATGCTTACATGCCCTTATACCGCACTGCACTATATTGCATGTGCACATAACGGAAAGCATGTCTCATAGGCTTACAGCCTTAAACTGCCGGTCATGTGAAGAATGATATACTAACAGTATATGACTTTCGCTTCTAGTTGACGGCCTTAAAAACTTATGATACATTGCCTTTCAGAATGAATCATAAATATATTCTACTTAAAATAGTTAAGAAAGCTAACGATTAACCAAAATATTCGTAGGCCACTAGCTAAAATATTAATTGCAAAATGCAATAAAACAAATTTGAACAATCCAGATAAATCCAAACAAAAAGAAGAAGGAGTTGAAATTGGAGGCTTCAGTTATGCATAATGCAGTCCGATTTCCAACATTCACTTTTTTGACACAAAGAAATACAAATAAGAAATAAGGAAACAAAACCAAGTATAAATACATAATAAAGTGGAAACGATATACCACAAGCGTTCCATTTTAGGGTATTAAAGGACAACAATCACTTATAGTACTTGGTCAAAAAAGCATTGTTCGCAAGAGTTTGACATCAAAACACAGCCTCAATATGCAATATAACGCAAAGGCAAGACACCTGATAGTATACCTTTCTAGTGTATTTCACACAAATTTGCTTTATTAAATAAACTTAAAAATTTCATCACCGAGAATACGAGACATTCCTGTGAAAATTTTCCAAATCTGAACCGGGTATAGTAAAATACCAGATCTGCGTACAGGAAGCGAAATTCCGGATGCAAATTGCTCTCACGCCACGTGGTAGTTTTGTACAGCTTTATGCGATTGTAGACACTGCTGAGCGCATCAGGTTTGTAAAGTAATTCTCGTACACAAGCACTTAATCTTAACTAAAAAGGTAACTGTACCTTCTACTGCAAAACTGTCGATTCCATAATTTTTGAATGTTTATTGCGTACATACCATCTTATTTTGCCAAAATCACCTAGTTTTGCAAACAATGTGCCATAGAAGATGCTCCAACAAAAGAAGTATAACTTAACTCTACAAACGCGAAAGTTTTTTGCTTCTCATCACCACTCAAAATGAAATAGTTTGTTATGGAACATCCATTTTATACTGCACGCGCTACTGCAAAAAATGTCTGGGACTGAGTAAGGCCCGACGTAATTTTTTAACACACTCTGTTACGAGACCAGTATAATGTTCGGTAGTCCCTAACGAGGACGTAAATACATATTGAACTGTGTTCATATAGCATCGCAAACATACATAACAACAACACAAACACACATATACAGTACATTTTTATTGCGCTTAATTTTTTAACTTTTGTAACGGTTTGAACAGGTGGGCCGGCTCAATTTTCCACCCGGAAAATTGAGCCTGCATTTTTAGCTCGGACGGAATTTCTCCCCGAAATAAATCGGCGTAGCCCAAATGCCCCCAGGGTGTGTATTCTCCCGGCCCTCAGTGAAGCTATTTATTCGACTCTGCATTGCAAGATAGCTTGACTGATCTAAATATTTTTAATACATCGACTGGGATCTCACCGTTAATATCATTTCTGGCACACTTCAGATCAAACCCAACAGTATCTCAGTTCAAGCAATGCGTATTAAGTATTCTGATGAAAATTCTATGGTAAACGATTACCAATACTTCCAACATACTTATGTTTTAATCATTTTAGACACAAAATTTTGAGCTGTATAAGGCTACGGCCAATGTTACTCTGAGGGGCGTCCCGTTTTCCCACGGGACAGCAATCGGCCAGCACTCCTGCTCACTTATTTGTGCTGGGACGGAGGAACAGCTTCCAGCTTATGTTTTTGGTGGATCGGTCAGACAGCTTCGAGTGTGTGTTTTTGCTGGGTCGGGCGGGACCTCCAGAACAGCTTCGAGCCTGTGTTTTTGCTTGGTCGGCCGGGTCAGCCGGGACAGCTTCGAGCCTGTGTTTTGCTGGGTCGGCCGGGCAAGCAGGGACAGTTTCGAGCCTGTGTTTTTGCAGGTCGGCCGGGTCAGCCGGGACAGCTTCGGGTATGTGTTTTCATTGGGTCGGCCGGGACAGCTGGGACAGCTTCGAGCCTGTGTTTTTGCTGGGTCGGCCAGGTAAGCAGGGACAGCTTCGAGCCTGTGTTTTTATTTGGTCGGCCTTGTAAGCAGGGACAGCTTCGAGCATGTATTTTCATTGGGTCGGTCGGGACAGCAGGGACAGCTGCGAGCCTATGTTTTTGCTGGGTCGGCCGAATAAGCAGAGACAATTTCGAGCCTGTGTTTTTGCTTGGTCGGCCGGGTAAGCCGGGACAGCTTCGAGAATGTGTTTTCGTTGGGTCGGTCGGGACAGCAGGGACAGCTGCGAGCCTTTTTGGTGGTTTGTCGGGACAGCTTCGAACCTATGTTTTGCTGGGTTGGTCGGGATTGCTTCGAGCCTATGTTTTTGCTGAGTTGGACGGGACAGCTTCGAGTCTATGTTTTCGCTGGGTTGTCCGGGTAAGCTTCAAGCGTATGTTTTTGCTGGGTCAGCTTCGACCCTATGTTTTGCTTTGTTGGTCGGGATAGCTTTGAGTCAATGTTTTTGCTGGGTTGGTCGCACAGCTTCGAGCCTATGTTTTCGCTGGGTTGGCCGGGTAAGCTTCAAGCGTATGTTTTTGCTGGTTTGTCGGGACAGCTTCGAGCATATGTTTTGCTGGGTTTTCGAGCATATGTTTTGCTGGGTTGGCCGGGTAAGCTTCAAGCGTATGTTTTTGCTTGGTTTGTCGACACAGCTTATAGGTTGTTTTGCTGAGTTGGCCGGAACAGCTGGGACGCGTTCAAAACTATAGTTTACGGGTTGATCGGAACAGTTTTGAGCCTACGTTTTCGCCACGGCTGCCGAAACTAATATTTTTATTTTGCTCGGCCTCTCCCAACAGTTTCGAAGCTGATATTCGTGCTGAACTCCTAGTCTAAAGCTAAGCATGAACTATTAAGCCTGGGTTACGTCTTATAAGCCTATGGAGAGCAAACCTCAGAATAAGCCTAAGTCTACGTATAATGAGGGGTTCACGTTATAACCGGGGCAGCTTGGGACACGTTTTGTCCCTATTAGACTATTGGGTAACATTCTGTCCGCTTATAAACCCTATATCGCATTCAAAAATTCGTACGTCTGCTATTATCAGGTGTATGTCACCCTTTGTCCTTCAATATCATATGATATTCGACGTATTGTCAGCGAATATCATATGATATATTTTCAAATGTCGTCATACTTGAGGTAACATACCCAAATTGTCCTATTGAATATCATATGATACTAGAATTTAAAATTTGAATTTTTGAACTGACACTGATTTTCTAAGCAGTTTTGTGCCGGAATTGAATTTTCAGACGTGTATTTGGTATTTTATGCACAGCTGTGTCTCTTCCGTCCAACTTTCCATTAATTTATTAGCACCCGAAAATTACACTGTCCCGCTGAATATCATATGTTATTCGTTGAAGTTTTGAAATATCATATGATATTCGCATAAATGTCCTACAGTATCACGTAGCATACCGTGCCTTGTACACATGGATGATTTGAGAGCGGTGGTTTGTAAGCTAATGTCATATGACATTCGAGTTTTGTCTGGTGACCCGATATAAGAGCCCGAACTTTAACGTTGACGTCGAATCAACATGGGACAAACCGTGTCCCTCCTGCCCCGGTTATAACGTGAACCCCGCATAAGCCTACTAGAGAGAACAGGTGGGTCGATTATAATGCAACGTTTAATTATGTTAAATTTGAGGTCTATAGAGAAAAAATTCAATAAATTTCACTTGCGGCCATCAAGGTGTAACCAGATATCCGTACTCGTTTAAGTTAAAATCGGTGCCCGTTTTGTTTCTGTTACTGAAATATCGAAAATTTCGTTATTTTTATGCTCAAACCTGGTTATAAATAACGTGAACATCGCGCAGTTCTAAAGATATGTTGCAATTATAGTTTGATGTGAAATAGAAATTAACCCCTTCTCACATTGAGTTGCCTGTAGGCAACTCAGCGCAGTGTATATGCGTTAAATAGTATATATCGCACCGTGTTCAACAATTGCAACACGTATACGTAGTACTAAATCACCACAAGACGTGAGAGCCCCCTCGGGCCCGAGCGTCAAGCTCCTATAGCTGAGTGGTGATGGTATACGTCTTCCACTCCAGTCACTGGAGTTCGAATCCTAGCATAAAAGTAGGTCTCAGGGGAAATAGAAAATTTTCATGTGAGAAAGGGTTAATACAAAATTTATCCAATGTTACTTTTAGGGGCGTCCAGGTTGCTACGACGAAATAAATTTTTTCGATTAGGAGTGTATTTCTTTAGCTATCTTCTGATTTTTATTGGCTAACAAATGTTTAAACACAAATTTAAGCCATCAACAATATATTTAATGCAGCTTTATGGGTAAATATAGTTTAACATTTAAAGGCTGTTTTAAATGCAAAAAATGTCACCGAGCGTCACGCATTAAAGAAACTCTGCATATGCAACAATTTGAGCCATACCGCACGCCAAGGTTACAACTGAGTGAATCGAATGTGACTCTGGCGGAGTCGCATTTGAATCAATTTGTGTAGTCAGGAAAATCCTATTTCAGAGAGTCAATTTGACTCACCATTCTTTGCAGTGTACATATCCGGACATCCGGCATCCATATATAATTTGAATATGGACTGCATTCACATTAAGGGACATATATAAACGAACTACATATTCATTCTTTGAGATAAACTATCTATAATGAAATAGGTATTATATATAATGAGATGAAAGCTTTGTCGTAGTGTGCTCGTTCACGTTAATAGATAACGACTAGTGAATGTGCCTGTTGCATGTTTTTGTCATTCATGTAATGTCTGTATAAGAAATATTGGTATAAAACCAGCAAGATGTTACTGGTTGCAGTTTACTTTTGCGGTACGAAGTGCAACGAACCTGTCAGTGGAGTAGAGGTAATAAAATTTTTGTGATCCAGTCGTTGTCCGCTATTTAGATTTTTTTTGTAAAATACAAACAACAGTGATGTATCATTCCTGTTTACAACGAGAACAAAATGTGTGAACAGGAATGAAGAACAAAATGTGCGAAGATAAGCAGTCGCAAGCGCAGGTGAAAAAACCGAAGTCGTCACCGCAGTTCGTAAAACGTTAGTCAATAAAAACATGTTAAAGTGGTGTTATCATTTCATCGCAAATTTGTTGGCTTTCAAAAATTTTAAAGAAAAATAGCGGATACGCCGAAAATGTCAAGATATTGTTTAAATTTCGTCATTTTTATTTCAGTTTGAACAATTGCAACATATCTATAATGAAAAATTGCGAAACATACACGTGATTTCGAACTAATTTTTGAGCATAAAATAACAGAATTTCCGGTACACCCCGGTTTGTAGCTTATATTTTGCAGGTTCAGCAGATCTGACTATATTTTTGATGGGACTGCCGAAACAGCTCTGTCCCAGAAAACGCAAAAACATAGGAATGAAGTTGTCCCGACCAACTCAGCGAATACCAGGGCTTGAAGCTGTCCCAGCTGTTTTGACCCAACCAGCAAAAACATAAGTTCGAAGTTGTCCCGACCGACCCCACAAAACCTAGCTCGAAAACTGTACCGACTGTGCGACCGACCCAGCCAAAGTATAGGGTACAAGCTGTCCCAATCGACCCAGCAAAAACATAGGCTCGAAGCTGCCCCGGCTGTCTCGACCAACCCAGAAAAAACAGGTTTGAAGCTGTCCCGACCAACCCAACAAAAACGTATAACTCCGGGTATATTGCGGTTCCGTGGGTAAACGGGACGCCCCTCAGAGTAACATGGGTCCAGGCTACTAATGTCTACAAGACATTAATTTCTTGAAAATTTAGCAAGGTAAATGTCTTGAAATTTAAAGACAATTTATTTTATGTGCACTTTCGGTGGTCATGCAACAGCGTGTCGCACATGCAAAATTGCTGTTCAGTAGAACTCAAAATATTTTTGTTTGATCTTTTAGATGTTCCAGTAGTTAATGCGTCAAAATGCTAATTTGGTTTCGACATTCTTCAATCATTTTTTTCATTTTACAAATTGTTCTGACTGCTATGATTGCCAAAAATTTTCTTTTAGTCGTACAAGTTTTACTAAGCTGAACAAATGTGTATTTAGGACACAACCTAAACAAACTGAACTAAACCACATTTTAAGAGAGTCCCTGGCACCACCTAGTCTATATTAGAACCTAAGTTAGGCTTTTAGGCGTTTCTATAGAAAGCGTTAAGAGTTTAACTCTATGCTATGGCGGCTGCGTCCGCAATGTACAACTTACCTGAACCTTGCACGGCCAGCGAATATTGTTTTATATCATTTTGGCCAGTTTTGCAGATAAGGACATAGCAGGCTATGTCATCACCAATATGGGTGTCTAAGATTGTTGTTGTTGTTGTTGTTGTATTAGTGTGTGGAGAGGTGTGTCGGATCTGATTTGCGTACGTTGGCGACACCTATACTTGTGGGCGCCGTTTGACATGCAAACGAGGTCGAGATACCTGGGGTAGCCGCCAGGACCGGAATTTAGTATGAATTCTTATCGAGTGGCGAATGTTGCAGTCTGAAACCTTCTGTTATCTTCTTAATTTATACGATTTAGCGGAGTTTACACGTTGGTGAAGTAACGTATCTTATAGCGATTTGAAGTTTACGTTTACCACGGAAGTCCAGTGTGAAGGAAAGCTTGGTGTGTTTTACTCACCTGGGATTGCACATAGCGCGAGTAAAATTGTATAGCACGGGGTGCTGCGGTTTCATGTGTTAATTGGGAAATTTGGGAGATAACCGGGAACGCTTTATAGTAACACTAACGGGTTAGCTTCACTGGTCTGTAAGAAATTGATCCATTTTAACGGGGTTAGTGTGGTCGGAACTTGGTGTAACTCTAACGGGTTAGAGTGCACAGCTTTTGAAAAAACTGGGGAGTTCCAGGAGAATTGGCAATTGTGGACTTGTGCCTAGACTAAACAAACTCTAGGCATAAGTGCAACAAGGATTGCGAATCGGGCTATGCCAATTAGGACCTATTTTTGGTGTCGTAATTGTGTCGTATATTATAATCGGTGCTATTAAAGTATTTGGGTGAGGCGTTAAACATTTACCCGAAGCGTTACTGAATCAGAGCGATCAGCTTGCATCGGTATAGAACAATACGGAGTTCAGGTTTGGGGTTGCATAAAGCTAAAGAATCACGAACTTCTCACAGTAACATTTTGAATACTTTTTAACACCATATCATATTCAAAAAGTCGTAGATTTCTACTATCATCTTGCGTAGACCACCTTTTGGTCTTCAATACAATATGGTATCCGACATATCATCAGCGATTATAATGCATTTTTAATTGTCTGTATGCTTGAGGTAAAACATAACCAAATTGTCTTGTTAAATATTATTTGATACTAGAATTTGAAATTTGAACTTTTTAATTATGACGCTATAGTTTTGAGCGAGTTTGTGTCGGAAACGAATTTCCCGACATGTATTTGGTTATTTTAATCACCTCTATGTTTCTGTATATTTACATATAGATCTGTAAGAAATTTATGCTTCTTTAATTCAACATACACTTGAAATAAAAAGAACTAAAACACTTATTTAATAGTTTGTCCGTATCCGCTGAATAGCCGGCTACTGCGATCATTGTTATTGATAAGTTCACTTGTACCGCCGCAAAATTCCATTGGACCACCTAAAGACGTTCCATTATTAATATTATTATTATTACTATTATTACTTGAAACACCCGCTAACCCATGATTGCCAGCGGTGTACAACTTTGAATGAGTCGCTCCAATCGCGGCAAATTGACTTGATGGAGGGCTATCGCGACACCGAACCACTGAACCGTTTTTGAGGGAACTTCGTAACGGATAACTAACTGATAGTCTGTTATCTATCGATGGAGATGTGGGTGCGGCTGTGGTTTGTGAATGTTCGTTTCCACTGGTGATTACATCAGTTACGCTGTGCAAGCTAGCGGTTTCACCGCCGTAGGAATGATTTAGGGGCGTTGGAGTCGAAATAATTGACGCTCCATGCTGATATGAGTTATGATGACCGATAATATGATGTGGAGTATGTATTGGTTGTTGTTGTTGTTGTTGTTGTTGTTGTTGTTGTTGTTGTTGTTGTTGTTGTTGTAGTTGTTGTTGTTGTTGTTGTCCATCATGACACGGTGCTACCATTTCGTTAGTACCAGAGATTGTTAAATGTTGTGTACGACAATTAATAGGAACTACAGCAGTGTCAGTGTCACCGGATACATTTCGTGACTCGCCATTAGCGATGCGTGAATACGTACGATGGCGACAACAAATAAAATAGCAACAACCACTCAAAACGCAACACAAAATTGCTAAACCAATCAATATTGTCAACGCGAGCATGGTATATTGCATTAGTTGAAGCGTAATGAGCAAATGCTGCAAACTGTCACGCATATCGCTGAGTGCGTACGACATTTCATGAAATCCACAAACACTAATGCAAACTGGACCAAATACTGATCTGCTTGCGTGCATTTGATGATGTGGGCCAGGTGTTGCTGAATTTTTCATTCGATCTTCTATCGAAGTTGGGGGAAAGCCTTGAGCCAGAGCCACCATTGGTGAACCATGGGCGGATTGGCTGTTTTGTGAAGAGGACGCCATTACTTCAGCCAATAAACTTTCGAGTGAACTAAGAGCATGACCGACTTTGACCAACGGTGAATCGTTTAGCGGCGCATCGGCAAGAATTCGTTGAGTATGATTCAGTCGTGGAAGCATGATTAGACGGTTATTAAGTTGTACAATTAACACTGCTCGAACAAAACTATTGGCACACTTGATATAAGCTTCATACCCCTTCGCAAAAATTTAGCTACAAACTATAAGCATGTATTCTAATGTAAAACAGACATGAATAGTGGTTAATGTATATACATATGTTTCGATAATCCAAATGTTTTACCTTGAAAATTTTATTTCAATCTATAATATTTTCAGAAGAAATTGAGTTGCTTAAAAATTATTTATTGTCAATCATCAATATACGCTACGATGAGCTTAGTTTTTGCTAGAAAAAACTTGAAATGTTGCATTCGGGAATGTTATACGTGCATTTTCCTTCGGAGAAGGCCAGAAGGATTTTTGCGCGAGAAAAGTGAACCAGAAGAAAACACACATTAGATGAAATTGGTACAACTACAAAATGTAAATTGTCTTTATATACATACAAATCAATTGCTGATAAAAGTAAAAAACCGAAAATGATTGCTCGACAAAATATTATTAATCCAGTGTCAAGTAACGACAGTTTTAGATCCACAAACCAACTGGTCCGTGTTAACTATGAGGGCCAATCCGAGAAACCTACGCCTAAATGTAAACCCAAACCTAAACCAAATCCGAATCCTAATCCTAAGTTTATAGCATAATCCTCTAAATCTCTAAGTCTAAGAATCTCCTTATCTCCGATTGGCCAGGCCACTATAAAAAACCAATTTTTCCGTGCTTTTCAATTTTTCGCTGGCCATGGCATATATAAGACCATACAGTAAAAGATCGCGTTTGATAACATTTGCCAACCTGCCCCCCTTCGGAAGTCTCTGGATCCGCCACTGAACATTGGTCAACCGGGTTATAGATTATCCGAGTTGAACTGATTACACGAATGCAAAATGGGAATGTTTATCTATAGCATTTGATGTTCAATCATGAAAACAAAACTTTAGTTAATAGCATTAATACTGCGTTTTTCCAAATTTTGCAAAACTTCGGGCCAAAGTTTTCAGCATCTAAATTTATGATCATGAAATTTAGTAGACATCCTTTATATTCAAAACTAATTTCTCGTTTTAAGCTATTTATTCCTAAATGACAAACACTGATTAATGTTTATAAGATTAACAAAATCGTTGTTGATGAGTAAAATGCTTCCCTTAAGTAAACCCGAGCATTGCAAGCCACACAGAAAATCATGAGTTTGTATGACTAAAAAAATCACATCTTTCCATCTCAAGGAGGGGTAACTGCACAAATTGTTAGTACGGTTCACGAACGACAGTATTTCAAAATTTTGAGTAAAACTGTTTTGAAACATTTTCTGCTCAGACACGGTGTTATTCAGTATAGGTACAACTGTTGCGACTGCACTATACAACTCGTGTTAGACGTGAGTAAACGCAATCATATCGAGTTAATCGAATTAAGACACAAAACGTGACTTTCTTTTCTCAAAGTTAAGTTCATCTTTCTTATTTTTTGGGTAAACAAAAATCTTTTAATACTTTGATCTGAAAATAAATTTTTTGGGGTGTTTGATTTGAATGATGTCATCCCATGTTCGATACAACCATTACAAAACTAAAAAAGTTCAAAATAATCGGAAAACAAAACCGACCAATGACAGATCTAGAAACTTCTGACTCGCCGGCCACGCTGGAAGCTTTCCGCTGCCCGATATATAATATTGAAAAAAGAATCAAAACGCATTTTTGGTGTTTAAATCTTAACACAGAATTTTGGATCTTGGGTGGCCCAGCCATACCTCCGATGCTGAAGCGAAGAGACTTACTGATGTTTGAAATCGGAACTGTTTTGGTTGACGATTCTGCAATGGATTGAATTTGAACTTGAATAAAACAATTGCCAGAGCGAAAAAAACAACTTCATGGTTTATAAATTTTGTAACATCATAGGTGAGTGCTCATATTAGTTTTTGGTTCACCCTATAGCTATAGGGTGATGCGATATGGGTATACTTGGTTTAGTAAAAAGCACCCTAGAAATAAAAAATATACTTGAAGCAGTATGAAAATGAACTGTGAAAAACAAAAAGTGTCCAATGCTGTTTCCAATAGCAACCCGTTTCATACTGTTCCGTTAGCCGAAATCAGCGCTGGTAGCACATAAAGCATATTTGTTTCTTTGTTTCTATAAAACCTGCATTGCACCAATAAGTGCCAGGCACAAAAAGATGAAAATCGAAAAAAGAAAAAAACATTGTAGTGTTTACCATTTGACCACTGGCGTCCGAAGAAATAAAGTTATTTGGAGCGGCAACGAATAATTCTGACGGTCCCTACAATTGCAATTCGAGATTGTTAATACTTTAAAACCGAGTATATTTTGGAGCAGTAGCCGAATTTGGGGGACACGATACCCCAACGCCCATCTGCCTCGTTGGGACGCCCTTGCATTTGATGTTGTTATGGTAGCTATCTGCTTTATTATACGCTAAACTTTTAACTGACTTTTGCTTTGGCTTAGGTTGCAATAACGTTATTGTGGTTTGGCTCTGTGCCTAATTGTGCTTAAATTTAAACGCTGTTTTAGTCAACGCAAAACCATGTTCCCGGTAATTAGTTATCCATGAAAACTTAATTCTATCATCAAAATTTGTCCATTTTCATATCTATGAACCTCAAGATACTGTATAAAATTTAAATTAGTTCTTAAATCATGCATAACTGCAGAATAGCGATTGTACTCTATAAAGACTCCTTTATGATATATGTATGTATACATAGGGTAATAATGTAGATACCTCTTTGATCGTCCGGTATAAACCAGCCATTGCCACTGTAATTGTTTGCAATCGTCTATAATAATTTTTATGTGCTTTATCTGAACTTTTTTTCATTAACATTTCCACATAAATAAACTTTCTATGTCATCTTACATCTGATTTCAAGCTAGGACTGGTAGGTGTTTGCCATCACAACTCAGTTATTGGAGGTTGATTGACCCTCGGTGCCTATAGTAGTAACATAATGCAAAGAAACACAATGACTAAGGCTCACAACCCGAGAGCACAAGGTTCGTAAGCCTGCATTCAGTGCAATTTAATTACGTTTTTATATATGAGAAAACGAAATCTACAACAGTAAAACACTACTAAACAATAATATGATATATTTCGAATTGCAATACACATAAAAACAATAATAAGGTAAAAAGAGACAGTTATTCGACTGCAGTCTACGAACAGTTATGTAATAAAAAATAACATTGTTTGCACAATTGTGTTTTTAAGAGTAGTTTTTTTGAAAACGATTTTCAATGAATATCTTGGGACTCTAAAATGTATACGTGGTTGCCCTACGAAGTCGAATCAGTCGTGGCAAAATGATGGACCAGGACTTTAACATAAACTAACCTTAGCTATAGTTTTCACAAAAATACAAAACATATGCCATACATTTCAAATGCCTGAACCAGCAGTTTTAATACTACCGGGCTAGAGAGAAATGGCGTTAACTAGCTCATCGCACTAGCTTTGCTTCGCAAATAGGTGTCTAAATATATAACTTAATATGCAGTTTCGGTTACGGCAAGAAACTTGGGCGATTAATGATGAGCTTGTATACGCGTACGCACAGCTTGCTGGAATTGTAATATTGTACTTAGGACAGGGGAGTGTAACACCTTCTGTAATTTAGGGACAAACAGAATAATTGTTTTAACACTGTTTACAATATCGTCCTTGGATCCTATATATTCAAAAATAATTTCTCGCTTGTTTACGCTGGCTCATAAAAAATTCTTTTGTGATGTTATGATCTCCCAAAATTTAAAATCCTTGGTACGTCTCTGATTTGGACCACCCTTGAAAGTTTTGAACCTTGCTTGTAAAATCAACGAAAATCCGCACAAACTTTTTAGCCCCCTAGCAAGGGCTCAGAAACACCTCTTTTCAGCTTTACGTTCGTAAATTCAAACCCGCATACCAAAAGTTGAATACTTCGAAGTTTAGCGATGAATTTGGAACCGACTTGTGGCGGCGTTCGAAAACTTAATTGAACCTGAACCAAAGATTTTAAAAGTCCAAAGTCATATACGATCTTTAACTGCAATGGCTCGTTGGCCCATGTAAAATCAGGGGCGGAACGTTTTTCTGTGGGACTAGAAAAGAGTAAGCTAAAAGCTTTAAACTAATTTTTTTGATTGGCTTAGGCTTAGGTTTAGGCATAGGCTTAGGTTTTGGAATATGCTCATTCTTAAACTTAAACTTAGGCTTAGGCCTAGGTTTAGGCTTCGGTATATGCTTATAATGCTGTTCCGCCACTGTTCTTTACATTGGCCGGTTCGTTTGTGAATTTAGTTTACACGGGCTACCAGAGGAAGGCTGGTGTGGCGGCCAGCTGGCTCAGTTCTTTTACAAAATGCCCCCAAATACGTTTATTAGCACCGCTCGCAAGTCATATGCAATTATTGAAACGTTTCTGCTTGCCCCCGCTGCACGTTGAACTTGTGCTAAATATTTAATCCCTCAGTGCTAGTTTAATACAAGGCGAAATTCACCCACCCCCTCACAGCGTTTATATTGGTACTTACATTATCACATGCATATGCTTACTCTGAGGCTTAAGCTTAGACTTATTATTCTTAAGCTTAGACTTGGCTTTAGGCTCAGGTTCGTTACGTGTGGGGCAGAAACTTTACGTGGGAGAAGTAAGCAGGTACCGGGCATATAAATTAGCGTCCATTAAAAGTATACCGTGAGTGTTTCTGTATTTTTATCACTACCGTTTAAATTACTTCAAATGGCACCGATATGCCGGGTTTTACAATTTTCTGCTGATACTGTTCTTGCCATTCCAACCGATAATACTGTTTACTTAATATATACAACAGTATTTTGTTTTTTCAACGTCATAACAGCGCAAGCTAAGTCGTAACATTTTTACTTTATTAAGGTCAGCCAGTTCACGCCACATGTAAAGTCCTAACCAAATTTCACGGGGAACTGTAGTGACCCGAATAAAGGGGGGTAATAAGAGGAGGGTCCCCATTTTGAGTCCCAATCAATAGGAGTCCGTACCTCTAATAAGGGTCCGTAAGCGGATAGTCCCTAAACCCTAATTAGAGTCCAAACGGTCAGTCCTGCCCAAGCGAGAATACATAGAGATGGGTGTTAGGTCCAACTAACAAAAGGCGGCGCAGGGCTGGTAAAAAGTAAATAACAGTCCGTAACCGAATAACAGGGGAGCCTTTTGGAGAGGCCGAATAAATATCAATCCCCCTTCTTATTCGGGTCACTACAGCATCTCCATGGTGAATGATAAGAAATATTGGTCCGTGTAGGGTCGGAACGCTTTTTTGGCTTAACCTTAGGAATATGCTTTGTTCAGATCACCACAGTAACCTCCTACAACCTTTAATGTTCTAAAAAAACTGCGCGAACCGCAATATTTTACGTTAGAAAATTCGCAACGTTAAAAATCTGTAACATTCGTAGATATACTTTATACCACTCTTACAAGTGATCTATAACATTTCGGCCAATGTATAGAACAGTGTCGTAGCCTAAGCGTAAGAATAAGCTTATACCTAAGCCTAAAACTACACCTAAGCCTAAATAAAAATTAGTTTATACTTCAGCTTACAGTATTGCAGCTCCATAGAAAAACGTTCCATCTCTTACATGTACATAAGTCATCATTGCTAAGGGTGCAACATCTGACTACAGATCCATTTGTTCGGAGTGATTTTTCGTTGATATTTTGCAACTTATTTTTTTTCAGTTAATTGCAACCAAATACCAATGTAGCACGAACGCGGGGCACATTCAACTCCAACCGCGTTTTTTAAACTCCGCTATTTTTGCTCAGCATCAGATCAAACCCATCTAGTTTAAACGAACACAAATATCCAACAGAATGCCATCATCCAACCTCACTTACATTACCGCGTCGCAACTTTTAGCTCTGGCTCATCAGCTAATTCCTCAACAGCTCCAAGCTGCCGTTGTTCAAATGCCTACCGTTCGGTCAAACCCAAAGCCATTTCCGTTAGTCAACTTATCGCGGAAACGATTCGTGTCTCAAAATTGGCCAAATACAAAATCAGCGATTGATATTTTTAGCGTAAACGTTTGTGGTCTCGGCGGATTTGACACAACTCTACGTCAAATGTTGTCACTTTTTGATGAAATTGAATCGCTGCTCGAAGATGTTATGCCATCAATGCGAACTAATTTACACCAGCTGCTATCAAGCATGACATCAATGCAAACTGCAATTACAATTATGACTGCAGCAATATTGATGACATGCATTGTAGTAGGGATAATTGTTTTTGGTGCCACGTGTGCGTATTGGCATCATAGACGGCTTCTACGGCGGTTAAGAGCTCGATCAAAAGCTTTGCAACGCGAAATGGCAGCAAAATATCACGCTGGTGGAAACGTTTCTACTCGAGAAGATACGACGGGCAAAAAAGCTGATAATGGCGACTTTGGAGGCCTTCCTATTATTTGGGAAACGGGTCAAACTACGATTGAACGCCCTGAATTATCGGGATCGCCTGGTACATTCGTGAAAGCTAAAGTTTCGTTGAATGTTGATAGCGAAACAAAAAGGAGGATTTCAACTGGTTCTCATATCATTGACGAAAATGTTTTACCTCCGTTGACTGAGATTATCGGGCCAAATGAAGCACCGCGATTTTGATATTTTATTTTGTAACGATATAATGTGGATTTATTTCAATATCCGCTTAAGGCATCCAGTACAGTGGTGAGTACAAGGGCGGTCCCAGTCAGGCCTACCCTCCGAGCACCGAATAAATTCAAGATTTTGTGATTAGAAAATCGCGTTTGGTTGTCTGGTTTCTCGCCCGCCTTATTCGGAAACCTCGCTTCATCACTTCAACTCGCAGTTCTCTTCATGTTAAAAGTTTTTAGACACACCACTAATTTGACATATATGTCGTGCCCAACAGCTATTTGGCCCAGTTGGCTATTGGGACATGGGGCAGTTCATTCGCTATTTTCGGTGAACGTATTGCACAGTAATTGTTTGGCTTCACCATATTTGCAAAGAATAAATTATACAAAATTTACATGGGTTGAGGTAGAGAAGGATTACATAAGCGTAATTTGATTGGCTAATAAAAAAAGAAATCAAAACTACATTACCCACATAACGTTGTATTCAATCCAACATTAAGGCACGTGTTGACACAGCTTCATTTGTATACTATATAAACCTTGTTTAATTTATACTTTGCAAATAAGGTGAAGGCAAATAATTATTGGGCAATTCAGCTTCCTCAAACACAGTCAAGCTTGAACAACCAATTGCAAATATTTTGCATTGCAGTAGCTGTTTGGTCTGTATAATCCTCGAACCAAACGTTTGTTTCCGGACGGTTTGTCCTGCTCAACAGAAACGGACGCAGGCCAAAGGGGCAAAAGCGGGGCAGACATATATAGCTGTTTTGGGATAAAGTGAGTAGCGCAAAAGTTTGAGGCAACAAAACTGATTTATCTTTGTCGAGAAAGTCTAACTATTTGACCAATGCTCCACATCGATAGGTCGTATATCAAAAGCTATGAGAACTATTGGCTCCGTCATGTTACCGTGGCACAAAATGTGATCTAAATAGCGGGTATGGTGACAAAATGTAAATGTCACATAACATTGGCTTACAAACCCCAGCGGTCAAATAGGCATCGTATACAAGTAGCCGTATGCGAAATGATATACCATATGATATTCTGCTACCAATAAAATATCACAGGATATAATACAGGACAAAGCAATTTACGCGCACTAATAAAATGGCGAAAGCAAAGTAACAAATAATTTCGAATTCAAGTTAGCTCCTACGTTTCTGTTTCTGACGGATATTTTTTCCAAATTTATTCCTTAAATCAACAAATTCAAATTTCGAATTCTAGAATCACACTATATTCATCAGGATGCTGTTGCAACTTGAAAATTTTTTGAAAAATTCAACCTCAAACTTAGTATAATTTATGTTGTTTCTACTTTTAAGTCGTTTTTAACAGATGACTGCTGATCGGCGTGATTTTTTGACTGCAAACAGAACTTACAGTATTAAAATTTAAAAATCACTATTAACACTATTGTATACTTGATAATTTTAGGAAAATAAAACTTTGTTTCGGTGTTCATCTTGCCCCAATTAGTTACACCATAATCTCAGTATCATCACTTGAACAATACTAAAATTTTGAAGAAAAATACTTCAAAAACAACAGTGTGAATCTTCACTTAAACGATTTTTCACTTTTTTCATATAAAAATTACTGACTGCAAGTGAAAATATAGCAAACTCACAAATGTGATACTCGCTAGTGGTAGAAACCTCACAAAATTGGCTTGATTGAAAAAATTTTCTGTCTTCGTCCATAGATCACCTTTTAGTTTGAATAGATTTTATAGTTGTTTAAATTTATGTATTAAAATCCGAACTTAAAATATTCAATGTTTCCTGCAATAAACTAAGCGTTTCAGCACAGGTATTGTTTTCAAAACGTGTCGCTTCTAAACGGTATTTTTAAATTTGGCAGTACAATGTAGTTGACTAAAATTAAGATCCATTTTCGGTAAATATACTTAACTTTAGACGATCGCAAGGGCAACAACCCCTTGTTGCGGTATTCCACGGTTCGTTTTTGATCCAACAAAGTATACATGCGCGACCAGGAAGTCGAGTATTAATAGAAATCGGTTCAAAAATACACAACGCGTTACTTGTTTTGAAAGCTTTTCCGTTGATGCATAAACTATTTTCACCAGCGATTAAAAGGTATTTATTTAGTAGTTTTTTGTCAAACTAATGATTGGTTTTAGAAGTTTTTCAATTACGAAAAACGTTTTGAAAAATGCTGTTTAAGTAAAACCCGTGAAATGTTTAAAAGAACGTTATTTGTTGACATGATTTCTTATTTATTTTCTTCTGTAGCCGACGCTCACAGATTATGGAAACCACGGTTATATGTACGCCTATCTTTTCATTAGTTTAAAATTTGTTATGGCATAGAGATTTCAAATTGGCAACAGTGCAACGTTGCTTATTCGTTGAGACTCAGCGAATAAAAACACATAAGGTTGAGGTTTGTTCAACTTAATTTTGAACCCCTGAAAAACAACAATAAACGAACTTTAATGTATTTGGGGACAGTAGTAAAATTTGTTTCCGATTTGTGAATAAATTTGACAGGATTACCGAGGACCCTTCTAACCCAGTGTCGTTGTTACCATCCCCTACGCCCCTTGGCCGCCCCAGGAAAAAATACACTTACTATTTAAAAGATTACAGTGTTTTGATGTATAATAGATGATGAGCGTATCGTTTTCCCTCGGTACTTACTGCAGTAGAGTCAGCCTTAAGCTTTAAACTAATTGTTTTCTTATGCGTCGGCGTAGGTTTATGCTTTTTCCTAACGCTGAGGCTTGCGATCAAACTTAGGGTTAGGCTTGGGCTTAGGACTACGCTCCTCATCATTTTAAATGAATCTTTGTTTGAGCGAATATTAGCCGATGTTGTTAATAAAATTCTCGATATTTTAAAACACTTTGAAACAAAGCCACAATCCGCTATGTGCATATTAATATTAGTTATAACGGCAACATTTGCAATCGCACCAAGTTATGGTAAGTATCATTGACAATTAATTTGCTAGAAAACTATGCATCGAATGAAACCGCCACCAAAGCGTGCACGCAATTAAAATATCTTCCGGCAGTTACTGGCGTTAAGCACATTTTTCAAATACAGAATGTACCCAGTGCCACGGAATAAGCAGATAGTAAAAATAACAGAAACGGAAACGGATAGTGATGAAAATAACGGAAACGGAAAACGGATATTGACGTATATAAGTTTCAAAGATGCTTTATTTTTGTGCCTACACACTGCAGGTGTGCAAATGTTCACCGGTTTTCTAATGTTTATAAAGAAAAAATGGCGAATGTACAGGAATCTTTAAGATTTGGATGAATTTCGCAATTTTTATTTCATTTGGAACAATTACAGCATATCTGAAATGAAAACTTGCGAGATATATGCGTCATTTATAACTAATTTACAGCGCGAAAATATCCAAATTTCCGGTATTTTTATAAAGGAAACTAAAACAGGCCGCGATGCTTACTGTAATCGGATACAGACCGGATATCAGGTCACACTTTGCCAGTTCCACACTATAGCCCAGAATGTTCCATTTCAGGTTGCACTCAAAACGAGCAGTGGCTTCAGTGCTCAGGTTGCGATCCAACCTGTGGCAACATAACGGCGACGGTATGTCCTGATGATTGTCAACCCGGATGCGCATGTAAACCAGCATATGCTCGCATGGAGCCTGATTGGCAATGTGTTCCTATCGAACGATGCAACAGTAGCAGTTCGAACGAATTTGAACAACTTCAAAATGAAACAGGTTTTGATTGTATTTACAGACACAACGCCACAGTTTTCTTGGAAGCAATTTGAAAAATTCGTAGTTGATAAAGATTCCTTAGTCTGTTCCGCGACATTTTCTGGTACTCGTTATTGCTAATTTATGATTTCAGGGTTGTCCGGAAGGATTTGGAACTTTAATTCCTGAATTTCATTTTACTTGAGAACTTTTCGAAGAAATTTGATGTGTTGTTTGTTGATTCTCAATTTGAATTTAAGGTTTCCAGTTATGTACAGGTGTACGATCTAAATTGTAAGCCTGTATTGAAAGTCTACAGTGAATACAAGCATGTAATCAGCCGCATTGCTAGGGAGGGCTGAAAATTTTTTAGGATGGGTACACAATGATTTGCGATGATTTACAAGCAAATTTGACACTTTTGCAGGGGGAAGTCAAAATTGTTTGGAAGGTTCAGCCTCCCTCGGCTACTCTCTGACTACGGGCCCTCGAGAAAATTAAGCTAAGTGTGTCAGCAGTCCCAGCTCGTCTAAAAAGAACGTTTGCTTACATTTACAAGTTTTCTGACTACAAAGCACTGTCTTACCTTTAAAGCCTTTACCATTTTTATTCGATATAAAAGTTAGATTGAAATATTTTCTTGACAAACAGTTAAAAGATTAATAAACATTGCACTCAGTGCCGGAGCAGGCTAGGGTGGGGGATCAACCCAAAATTCTTGGGTGGGGCCCCTTATCTATGTTGAAAGTAAACGAACGTTTTTATGTAAAATCTTGTTACTGTGGGGGCTACTATTTGTGGTGGGGTCCCCAAATGTAGGATATGTGGGTGGCTGTTCCGACCATGGATTCACTGCTAGCACATATATTTTTTGTTGTCATATTTACAGAATGTGGTCATAACCAAGTTTATGTAGAATGTCTTGGCTGTCTAAAAACGTGCATTAACCGCATTGGTTACTCGTGTCCACAGTCTTGCGTATCCGGCTGTCAGTGTATTCACGGCTACGTACGTAACATTCATGGAAAATGTATTCCGGAAGCTGAATGCGAACGAGATGGTAAATAGCGCCAATAGCGGATATTTGAATCCATCTTAGGATAACAATTAGGAACTGGGTTCATTCAGCGATGAAAAGAAAGCGCACAGCATTTGTGTTTTGCCTTAAATCGCCTCATTTTTATTATAAAGAAACTCATTGAGGGTAAATAAAAGATTATCAGCTCCCAATAGAAAATGCTTCGAATATTTAGATAAAAATTTAAATTTTATACTCTTACAAAATTTTAAATGTAGATCTTTATAAAGCACGGTTGAAGGCAAGCATGTTGTTAAATTGCTTGTTGTTTGCACAGTAGTTGACAGGTCTTCGGAGAATATGTATATGTTGTAGCCACTGTATGAAGAGTTGGACATTACCCGCGGATACCCGCGGGTAATCGCGGTCGGGTAAAGAATTTCAGGCGCGCATATACCCGCGGGTAAAGATTTGTATCATGCGGGCAAAACATTGGCAGTCCTTACCCGCACAACTTTTTATGTGTTAACGTGCACATTTTTACCGGAAACGGAAATGGATATCCGGTTACACCATTGCATAATAGTCATATGATATTAATACTAGCCAAATATTGCTAAGAACAACGCATGTCGGTGCAATATATAAAGCGGGGTTGTGATGCCATCATTCAGCTAATGAGGGGACGTGAACTACTTTGAGTAAGCTTCCGGATGTTACGGAACGTGATATGGTCTGTTTTACTTCTGGTGAGATCTTGTGCAATGTTATACCGGTGCTTCATTTAGTTGGGTTTCAAATCTTGTTTGTAGTAAACATTCAAGTGTAAAATTCATTGGAGCTGTAAACGTAAAACTTTATTAAAGTGCAAATCACCAGCAATCTTTAAATTCTGGTTTAACATCAGTCGCGAGTAAACGGTGGGACACAGGTAGATCTTTTTACCTAGGGTATACCCGCGGGTATGAAATTCATATTTGCGTGGGTAAAGCGCGGGTTGAGTAAAAAAATCCTTGCCAACTTCCAACTCTGAGTGTATCAATGTAGCCATATAACCAATATTGATAACCACGGCAGCAAAGGCTGTTGATTGGTTAAAAATGAGCCTTATGCCTATGGTGCACTGTCTGTGATTGGTTCATGTTTGCAAGCAACAAAATACCACAACCGTTTCCCCCAAATTCGGCTGGTGCCCCCCAAATTGAATCGGTCTAAAAGTAAACAATCTTGAATTGCAATTGTAGGGGCGCCCCAAAATTATTAGATGCACCCCCAAACATAAATTTCTGCGGACGTCCCTGTTGCCAACAGAAACCATTCAGCAGTTGCTAAGGTGGCTAGCGACTGTGAAAATTGGTTCGTTGATTGCCGTATGACCGATATGGCTAAATGGGTGCAATGGCTACGACATATATACAAGAGCTGACGACTTGTTACATTTTCAGAGACAAGTGTCGCCTTCACTCAAGCCAAAATGCAACTAAATGCACAAAAACAAACGAGCGACGGTCTGCAATGGGAAATTAAAATTGACCAACCAGCAACGAGCACGGGCGGCCAGCTAAATCTATCAAGCATTTCAACCAACCAACTGTTGAATTTTGTCGCAACAGCGCACGCTGAAGACTTGCAACGCAAACTGATCGATCAATCAAAATTGACGCCAGACTTTCAATATGCCAACAGCGACAACGACACGTCAACAAGTGTTGGCCGTTTGCCAAATCAAGCCAAGACCATTATTGAATTGACCCCTGCTGAGTCACAACTCAAACGTCAAGTCCTCAAAGAGTCCAGTAAAAGTGAAAAACAACAATTTCGGCATCGGGTACGCGCTAGACCAGTAGCATCTTGTATCGCCAGTGAAGACCTATTTCCCCTGTTTTGCAATCAAGTCCTTGCTGACTATTTACCAGAATCATTTTGCGTTTGGCTTGGATACAGCGATGCGTGCGCGAAAACTTGTTGTGGCTATGTTTGAAGACTTTGGACCTTTGGTCGTATAGATTGTGCTGAAAACTTTGAACTAAGCTGAAAAGGATTTTTTCAGATTTCAAGTGAATTCAGTTCGACATTTGTCCCAGTGGGACTGGTTTGTGCGTTTCGTTATCGTTTACCGAGAAGATTATGATACAGTTAGTCACACATTGCGAAACAATTAATACGCTGGCGCTTTATTGATAATATCAAGAGTGAATAATTATACTCTTTAACAAGAGTATGCAACTGTATACATTCTGTGTAGAAACCAATGTGCTCAGCGCGTGTAGTGTTTGAGGGCTGCATTTTCACCAAAGGCTTAATTTTAACTGCTGCCGTAATCCTTGAACGCTGCCTAGTGGCTCCGGTTGTATTCTTTTTCTGTTTGAAACTAAAATGCACCCTCGAACAAAACGGTTGCTGAGACATCTTAAACGTCCAAATTCCCTACTACTTTATAAAAATTTATACGAGATATTATATAAAATCATATACGAAAACAAAAAATGGACAGTAATAACGTCGTTTACTCAGTTATTTGAATTAAAATAATTGATAATTGCTACAGTACAGTAAAATTTAATTTTACGTTATTTATCCAGCTGATGTGCTAAAATGGCAATCTACAGCAAGCTACCTGTAAAACAAAAACACAGTGTAAGCCTTTGTTTCACTGACGTTTATATTAAGTGTGCGGTTTTGCCGAACGTAGTCCATATTTTTATCTGAATTTGCTTCTGAGTTTAGTTTTTAATACTATTTTAACTGTTCCAATAATCATTTTGTAGCATTAAAACATGAAGATAACAATTGCTGCAATTGGTTTCGCAGTTTTAGCCGTTGTGGGTGGTAAGTTGACAAATGAGTGTATTAATGTACGAAAGCATTGTGCTTCGCAGGATTGAATCGATGATGACGTTTGACACGCGACCGCCCAATATACAAATTTTAAAAAAATATCAAGCATTTTTATAATGGTATGTATCGTTACGTTTTAGAAGTTGTACCAACCATTAGGCTGAGTAATTCAATGACAAACGACCACGTTGTGAAATACACGTTAAGTAAAGCACAGTTCAGTAGTATCCCATAAACTTTAATAGAAGACGGTTTACCTCATTGTTTCTATATATTTTTTATATACCACAACATCTATGCAAAATATTACCGATCACTTTCCCTTCATGAAATTACGGCGAAGCATTTAATGATCGAAATACTGGCTCATTATGCAGGCCATCCTCCGTCCGGGAAAAAAAAGAAGGGCCCCCGGAAACAAACCAAAAACACCAATTGCGTATAAATTTATTGTACACAAGAAAGGGGCGTAGCTAGGCTCATGTTATTTGACAACACCTATTTAAAGATAAGCTGTGTTCCTGGTGCTGAAACAAGGGCCATCCTGCTGAATCCAGGAGTTCAATGAGACAGAGACAACGACAAGCAGGAGTGCCCCAGAGGCAAACCAACGCTCAAAACACACCTGCTTACTTAAATTGCGTATAAATTTATTTGTACACAATGAATAGGGGCGTAGCTATAGGGTTTCAGGTGTCAACTACCTCAGTTTAACATCTTAATTTGTTTACTGGAACACCTAAAGTTTGTAATAAAGTATAAAGCTGTGTTCCTGGTGCTTTTAGAGTTAGAATCGCTTAATGCGGGAGATGGGGGCGGCAGACACCCATCCTGTTTAGGGCCCCTTGAAATCGCAGGAGTTCAATGAGACAGTAGCTTAATAAATTTGTTTATATACAATAAACAACGGCGTAGCCGCGGATATTTCGAGTGTCAACAGGACCCATTTGAAATTATACTGTGTCCAGCTTTTCCTACACCTTAACAGTTTTGCCTGCGCCGCTGTTTACATTAAACCTGTTGGTACTATACGGTCTTCACGACCCCTGTTTGAAGTTTTGCCAAAGTTAATGACCGCACCGGGAATCGAACCTCGGCCCTCTTGCTCTCGAGCCAAGCATGCTACCACTACACCACGCTGCCATTGCAATAACTTCTTATACAGGTATATGTCCACAGGCATGGCAATACTTGCTTACATACACTTACGTGTATATATACTGACAAAACCTATATATTTTTGACATTTCACCGCAACTGCCTTCATTTTTGACAGGTTAACTTAAAATTTCTAGTATGGATCTGTAGTGGTACAAGTCAATTGTAACACGTTTTACTACCGTTCGTGTATGTTTAAGGTTTCAACGCTAGGTGCAACTCTGAACCACTTTATCCTTATTAGTTGATCAATTAGTATTTAGTCGGAGCGAGAGTATACCAGTATCCAGTTTGAAAGGCCCAAAATCGACACCGATAGCGTAGTTACGAATTTCTACGTATTAAAGTGTGATCCCATAAAGAAAATCACGCAGAACCCCAGCTCCAACTGTAGGTAAAAAACCTCAGTCTCCTATAGAAATTACTCATAGATTACCATATCCACGAACCCCCAGAAGTGTGTGTATATATGACGAGAGACAGAAGCCGGATTTTCAAGCTAATGCACACACATATAAAATTCTCTGAACTCACTACAACTTTCCACCTTTCCACCATTATGAAAATATTGCGTACCTACAATATTCAAAATCAAAATCGACACAGCAAACACACTTGACAACATCAAAACCAAACTGTATTTCTGCGCTAACATCGCTCACGAACCAGTTGAGTTAATTGAATCTTCCGCTACATACGCGGATTTACTCAGAACTATTAACCGCAGTATGAATTTTATACACGAATCTAAGAAACTAACTGGTTTGTAAAGCAAGCATTTTTGCTCATTTCTGGACATTGCACTTAAATAGCGTTAATTGTCAACACTCGCCCTTTAACAATTCAGCACCCTCTTCGTTTGGAGCTTTACGCGAAATCGAGAACACCAATCTGTACGACGTGTTCCGTGTTCTTGTCTTCGTTTTCGGTATGCTTAGAGTGCTACAGTAAGCATTCGAGCAGCTCACTCCTGCACAACACCTTGGTAAAATGTTAGAGTTCACGTTAAAACCGGTGCAGCCTAGGATATGTTTTGTTACCACATGTATATTATAGACAGTTGGCAAAAATACACAATTTTCGCAGCCAGTATATGTCGAAAGTTAAAGAAATACCATAGATGCCCTATGGTAGTATACTAAGAAGTTTTACACATGGTACGAGGTTTTGTAGAAAAAATCTACCAAACAGTTTGTCATTCATTGATTAGCACCAGTGCATGTCCCGGTTCAATACTACATGATACTCGTTGTAAGTTTGAAATAACATAAGATGTTAGCATACCTAAATGTCCTACAATATCATACAACAAGCAGGGTCATGTTCATATTCAACATCGAAGAGCAGTGGTTTGTAAATCAATGTCATTCGATCTTTGTCTGCCAACGCGATATGAAAATGTAAATTTTAACGTTGACGTTGAATCAACATGGGACAAAGTAGCTTTTCCGCTTACGCGCCAAATTATTAAGCATAAAATAGTGTTAATTATAAAGACGTGACATCGTTTTCTCTACTGGTGATATAGGCCAGTATTTTCAAATGTGTATAGCAACTATCATCAGTTAAATAGATTTGTACAAGAGTAGAGCAAATCAAATGCAAGGAATGTGCAAAATTTTCTGTCTCAGCATTCACTGGTTAAAAGTTACAAGACCTATCAACAACTGAACTTTTCTCATTATCGTAGTGCAATCTTCTAGATTTCTTAATGATTAAATATTTGTTGGGTATGGCCAAGCTCTTCAAATTAAAGCGATTATCATCCTCAATGTTTAATACTTCAGCGGTGTGTCTCATAGTTTCTTAATTTTTTAGGTTCCAAGAAGAGCAGCTCTGAAGGTTACGGCTCAGGAGGATTTGAAATGGGTTCTGGCTTTGGTTCTGGCTACGGTCCTGACGATTTTGGTATGGGTTCTGGCTTTGGTTCTGGTTACGGCCCTGACGATGCCGGTATGGGTTCTGGCTTTGGCTCTGGCTACGGTTCTGGCGATTTTGGTATGGGTTCTGGCTTTGGTTCTGGTTACGGCCCTGACGATTTTGGTATGGGTTCTGGCTTTGGTTCTGGCTACGGCTCTGACGATTTCGGTATGGGTTCTGGATTTGGTTCTGGGTACGGCCCTGACGATTTTGGCATGGGTTCTGGCTTTGGCAATTTTGGACCAGACTCTGGCTACGGATCGGGAGGCGATTTTGGATATGGATCTGGATATGGTTCTGGCTCACATTGAGACAGTATTGGGCCACGGCACAACAAACGGTAAACAGAAACAGCACAAGAACACCAACAAATGAGTTAATATCAAATTATACAAGCCGTTTTTTGCTCATGCTGTTATAAACACTAAATACAATAAAGCACGTATTGCTATTGCAAATTCGTAATAGTAGATGAACAGGTTTCCTATAGTAACATAAGCTTGCTCTTGAGCAAGCATATGGGGGTCCTACCGACCAGAGTTGACCTAAACTTATAGGTGAAGAATTTTATGAGCCTTAATTATTTTAAAGTTTTGTGTATGTTAGTCGACAAAGTCAATAAGCTTAGAAATTTGCACATAGTGCTGTATTGTTTAGCACCAGCGTTCGGTGGACTGCTAAATAATAAACATTACACAATACATGTGTAAAATGTAAAAGGCATTACCAGAATTGCTGCTCTCTCAGCACCCTTAACTTCACTAGATGGTAACTAGAAGACCAGCGGGACGAAAGGTAACCCATGTCCGGAGCGGATACTCCCTGTTTCAAACATTCGTTTAAGTAATCACCAACCTACACGAACACCTGTGTGCATCCCATAGGAGTATGCAAACGGAGCGGATATCAACAAAGAAATCACAACCAAAAACCCCACCCTGATTCTCAGTGGACTTTCACCAAGTAGGGCGTCGCTATAGCACATCAAACCCCCAGTGAATGACTTTAGATCGCAGGTAATCACTCCTACAACATACACGTTCGTGAGCGGCTGAGCAGCATTTCGGCAGCCGTTATCAGGCGGTGTAGTCGCGGGTTCAGCAGTGTAGGCGGTTACTTAAACGTCATCATGGTTACCACTATAAAACATCTTTTTATTGACTACCCGAGCGTCGAAGGCGGGACCTCACAACTATTGCGGTGGGATTTCGCAAACAAAACAAACCAAGAACTACTGGAACTATGTGGTACTGCTACGGAACCGGACCGGTAAATCCATTGCGCCACAGTGAGTTTCACATTACATACCATGTAAATGGCCGGATGATTGGTAGACCCATCCTGTGGTTTTTAGACAGCCACGCACCGCCCTGTAAAGAGATACAGACCATAAGCTAAGTAAATCTAATATCTTAATAATAGCTAACTTATGAGCATAAACAACTTAGGCGCAAGCAATCGGTAATTCTGACTGGGGATGGTATCCTTTCACGCTTATCACCTGTCATGCAACTGACCAGTCCAGGTGATTATAATAGAGTTCTCGTGTATGTGCGTTCTTATTCTAATTACTTCGGAAACTTTAACCAGCCTAAGTGTAAGTTTACGGTCGGTTGGTTACGTGAAATGTATTTCATTCGCTTAATACTTTTAAATCGCTACGGCATTCAAGAATACTTTTTGAAGTAGCATGAAAATATTATGTCAAAGACGCTTTTTGACGAAAACCCAGTAATAATAAAAAATCTGTGACCAGTTAGAGGTACATAATACGAGGTTCACGTTATAATTGGGGCAACGCGGAACACGTTTTCACTCTGTTACAATAGCGGGAAATATTTTATCTGCACGTTATGCGCTATGAAACTCAAAAATTTGACTTGTCTGCGATCCTGTTGGGACTGTCACCGTTGGTGTAGCAATAACTTATGGTATTCTGCATATTTTTTTCCAGTGTCACATTATCCAGATGCCTGCATACCTGAAATAACTTCACCAAATTGTCTTGCGGAATAGCGCATGATATTAGAATTCGAAAGTTGATTTCTTTTAGAAATGTAATTACAGTAAATTTCCATCAAATACTAAATCGTAGATGCTAAGTCAACGTTCCAAATCATTTGCCATGTCGTTTTCTTTGTTATTAGTGCTTGTATGTTACATCGTCATGCATAAATCATGTGACGCTTGTTATAATTTTGGCCAATGTAAAGAACAGGGGTGGCATAAAAGCAAAAATTTTAGTCTAAAACTTAAGCTTATTTTATTGCGTCCCACAAAAAACATTCCACGCCTCATCTTTATATAGGGCGAATTTTGTAATATCATATGGTATTTGCATAAATGTCCCATGGTATTTGACATATGTCTACTTGTATACGATGATCGCTTGAGAGCAGTGGTTTGTAAGCCAACATAATGTGACATTGACACTTTGTCAACACAGCCACTATGATCACACATGAACAAAACTTTTACTGGGCTACCTCAGTTATAACGTGAACCCCAAATAACTTTAACACCGAGATTTCAACAGTCAAGCCTCGAGCTTATAAAAATTGCCTGAAAGAAAAATATTCAACATTTACCAAAACGGTCACTTGATTGTTACTAATTGTGCTATCTGTTAATTGCACCTGTCTCGACATTGCAGTCTCTTGCGAAACACCGGAGATGGAATGAAAATCTCCAACCACAGCGATCGCAGAGACGGGGTTGGCTGAATTTGAGATGAATCTTGAGACTTTTTGCTATTATCACAATGATGACATTTATAACAATCTAATTATAAAAGGCAAATATAAAATTTTCCAAAAACCAATGAAATAAAATTGCGCAAATATTCACCGAATTTGGTAATATAAAGGCAGGATTGACCTTCGAAATATGAAAAGATAATCAAAGTCTACGAAGGATTGGCGTAAACCCATTCGGTCATATAAAGGCAGGTTAAACCTGTAAAAATATTAAAAGGTAGCCCGTGTCTACGAAAAGTAATAATGTTTTGTACGTGGAAATTTGAACAAATGATATAATATAAAATGAATAAAAGTTATTAAAACAAAACCTTTAATTGAAATGTATATTCATCATTTCATGAAGACTATGTATTAGAAAATTTGAAACGTAAAACTTTCAAGCATACCTATTGTAATTAACATCACCATTAATTGACTTTTTTCGAAGTCGTGAAGAATTATTTTCCTCATTCTTGATTTTCCAAATTTCTATAATGAAAAGAGAATGATTAGACTTTAACTATAATATAAAACATGAAATAATCAACTGTAACTGGACCTAACTAAAAAACCTAAAATTTTTTGCAATAGTAAAAAATCCTACGTATTGTTGCTCATAGAAACAGTGGCATACATAGTATAGCTGCAATGCAATCGAACCTTGTATAGAACAAGGAACAGTCTAACATGGATAGCCATTCGATACTTTATGGTTCCTGGGATTTTCATTTGTAATAAAATTATATTTTTTAATTTTGTTAAATTTTTAAATTTTTTTAATGTCCAACGTATGAACACCAACAGTAATTCCGTGTATAAGTATAAAATACATATACAATAATTAAAATTAAGTTCAATGAAAAGAATATTTGATTTTGTACAGCAAATATCCCGAAAAAGTAAATTACCTTTAGTAAACAAATTTTTAAGATTTTTGCCAGATGTTGGAAGTAGTTAAAAAATAAAAAATACTAAATCAGAAATGTTTGAATTTTTATCAATTTAATTGGAATCTGTTTACTGGAAACGTGAAAGGGTGGCGAAAATTGTGGAAAGTAGCAATATTAAGTTTTATAAATTTAAATTGCGAATGATCCTACGAAGTTACAAAAATAGTAAAAAAGAAATTTTTAATGCAGCTGAATGTTGAATGTTAACATGTAATGTGGCTGAACCCAAATAAAAATCTTTTCAAGATGAATATTATTCGAAGTGTAAATTTGCGCCATTTTAGAAAAAATCAAAAAACTGCGAAATTTTCTCTTTTATTTAAATTAATGAAATAATGTACGATAAACTATAAATTTTATAAAGTTTTCTATAAAAAATAGCTAAATTTCCTTTTTAAAATTAAAGAAACAAATTTTTATAACAATTCCAAAAAACTACTCACACAGAACTAAATGTCCCAACTGCAACCAGTACCGTACGTGATAAATTATCAATTCCATATGTCAAACCATCTCACGTGACCAGTTTCACATTTATATCGCTGTTAACGACCTTCGCATTCGGAAACAGATCAAGCTTTTACCTCATATCAGTAGTTCATTTTTACGGAAGCTGGGTTCATGATGCGCACGAATAAATACGCTTTTAAAACCATCATTTCTAACCAAACAATAATTTTAGCTGAATTCATTTGAATATCGTCCTCCTCTGCCGTTGACTGGATGGAAGATTGGCTCTATCCTCCAGTCGAACAAGCAGAGGGGAGAAAGACTGTGTGATCTATTATTTTTCTGGCCCAGAAGTTTTTTAACTCCCAGTGCCTAGAAATATAGGCGTGAGAAAATTTTTTAGCACTAGTACTAAAGCAATGTCAGCTGTTTGTAATAGGAAAGCACCAATAACTAATATGTGGTTATGAAACGCACAGGAGATCATAGTTTTAATTTACTCAAAAATTAAACTTTTTCAAAACTATTGTGGGATATTGGCTTACAAATGACTCATCCGAACTCATCATCGTGTACAAATAGCCATTGCACGATTATGCGAATGTCATACGATATTCTGAAATTGTACTAAATATCGTGATACTATGCATGACAATGTAAAAAGTAAGAAGTTAGATAATACAGCACTAAATGATTTCGAATGCTGAATAGCATCTACGTTTTTGTTCCTGGCGGAAATTTTTTCTAAATATATCCGTAAGTACAAATAACTTAAATTGCTAATTTTAGTTTCATATGACATTCTACAGAGCATGCAAGCTATTTTAGCACAACTTTACAGACATTTTCAAACATGCCATATGATATTGACGTACAATACTTCCAATATTATTTATTGATACTGCAGTGCAAGCGTGAATGATGTCCATTTCTACAAATAACTGAATACTACGTCGGACCATTATTCGGTCAATTTCGAAGCGCATTTTGTTGGCTTCAGCATTATTTAGTGTTTTTGAATGCTGCGACGTATTGCGTTACGTCGATGGTTACCGGACTAGTAGTGCTTTGCTCACAGTTTACTTGAAGACGCTTCCAAAATACACGAATTCGATTTTGCGCTTAATAGATATGAACACCATAGGCACTGAGTTGAATATTTTTAACCAATCAGAAGTCTTTGCTGCGGTGGCTTGCCACCATGAAAATTGATACTGCGGCTGCGGCATGTATCATTTAATGCTTAAACACCTTTAACTCAGTGGACGCAATGCTTTTGTAGGTCAGTCAGGAAGCCGTTTTTAACACCAATCGTAATAGTTTGGCGTTCATTTTGAAGTTTTTGTTTCTCAAAGGCATGATGTGACAGTTTCAGTTTTCGTTATAATCCAATTTATTAAAAAGAATATCCGTAATTTATAAAATTTTACGCGTTTCCGTAAATATATGTTAATTCCAGCGTACTCATGGTTTAGCTCCTCAACAGTGCGTGTTGCAAACTTCTCTATACTTTAGTTTCACAGGTAAAATTGAGATTATTCTTTGAATTCTAGAGAAATGCAGTATACATATATGTATTTTATTTCTGGTTTACTGTAGTTTTAATTTAAGTGTGTCTTCAGCATTTTCAAATAGTATAAATGATTTTAGAATGAGACAACTACGGCCCTAAAAGTAACATTGGCACACTTTTTTTGACAATCCAAATGCGGACCTAAAATTATCAGAGAAAGTCAATGGGTAAGGGTAACCAGAGGTGGAATGTGCCAGCAACGTTTAAACCCTGGGTCAATGTATAAAACAGGGTTCTAACGTAACAGCAGTATATACATATTGCTAAGCCTAAGCCCAAGCGTAAGAATGAGCTTATACTGAACATTTTTATTTGCCAAATCCCAAAAATCCGTACCACTCAGGGCGTGACCGGGTATTAATTTACCGGAAACCGGAACCGGATATTAAATTTGTTACCGGAACCGGATAGAAACCGGAAATAGCATGTAAATATGAGCGCTTTTGAAAGTTATTGAGTCACAGAAAAGAAAAGTATATGTTTACTGAAATAAAATTTATTGTTTTCAATTGAATTTTTCATTATATTTCAGTTATATACTGAAAAACTTATAAGCTTTACTTGACCAATACCCAGAAATGTAATCTCGCAGCAAGATGTTACATAATGTCTTCTTGACGAAAACGGTTTTATGGCATTCGGGACTTCAACCCTAAATATGCGATACCCGGTCGGATTTGCCGGATATTAACACGGAACCAGGCATCCCGTCGCACCATGGTGTCACGTGGTATTACATATACTGTGATCTACTGATGTAGTTCTAACCAGCATGCAGACTATGAATGGCCACTTCTTTATGAATGGTCACTTCCAATAACTGATGTTCGACCGTTTCCGCATGTCTTTATTGGCCGACTCGTATTAAGTAGATGATGGCGTATATTGTACCAACTACCAAACCATGACGCAGTTTCATTCTTGTTCGGGTGGCGTAGCTGATATAGGACATTAGGACCCCAGTAACTGCCGCTCATTTTATAAATGATGGAATAATCAGTTAAAATGGACAATTCTAGGTTAACTGAGTTAAAAGTTTTCATCAACACTCTTACATACGCAGAATTTTAAAGAAATCATTTTGAGCAAAAGTTGCGACAATGAAAACAAAATCCGCTAGAACCTCTGAATGTGATTATTGGCTGGCTGGAAACGTTAAAACGGATGCTTCACCGGTCCTACCACTTTGCAGTCTTTTTATATATTGTATTTATGCAGTGGAACGACTGTGTGTATCCGCAATTTTTGAAGTTTTTAACGCTGACCACTACTGCGGATTTACATAATTTGTATGCATTGCGCAAAAGTAACGCTGTAAATAAACTTTCAATAAGAATTTTCTCATTAGCGAGCGCCCTTCTGTATATATCCATACATACGAATTGATCGCCACGTATATGCAGGTTATTTATGGTTAAGACAAAAACATGATCATACCAAATCCAACGAGCATTCTTAAGAGTGAAATTGTCAGCTGTTCGTGAGAGCCCCATCATTTTACAGAGCTGTATAATTTTATATTGAAGAGAAACTTAGTAAAACGTCAATGGTCATGGGGTCATCGGGATAATCATTGAATAACCAAAGACCCGATGGGACGGGGCCTCTTTGGAGACGATCAAAATGGATCTCCTGATATTACCCGTATAGCAACTAATCCGCCCAGCGCCAGTGGCCCTCTTTCTTCTCTGCATCATTCTTTTTGGACAACCATCGCCACAGCAGGACCGATGTTAGCACCACGTAGTCATATCTGTTGGGGGGCAACGATGTTAATGGCCCATAATTCTTTGGCCAGCACGCCAGAGCAGCGCAAAACAGGTTATTTAGAAGGTCCGGCATTTGGTTTATTGGAGCCATACAACACTGATTTTTTGCCTTGAACAAAACTTACATTATTTTTAAGGTTATTATTTGGGGACCAAGACATCGTAAAACCGGCCATTTATACTGGTGTTGCCTGTGTGGTGTAGATCGAGAACCTATGTGGATTATACAATGGTGGGAAGGTCGGTGTATTGTACCGCACCTTTAATTGCATGTGTTGAGGCGCGAGGTTTTGTGAGGCTTATGCACAGCCCCGCGAACTGTAAGGAATGCTGAAGCGTTCACTAACCGTGCCTCCAGTGTGCCAAACTGTTATATTTCAAAGATACAGTAGTTGTATGACGTCTTTTAACTACGGCTTCCCTTCAAACCGCACGTCTCATATTAGAAAACCAGGTTTTCATGTTACGCTCCTTCGTCGCGCATTAAGCAATCAGTTAATAGTGTGAATAATTTTTGGTTTCACCATCTCTACTAAGACTGATTTTATTCGGATGCGCGGTCCATGTAAAGATTAGGGGCGGAATGTTTTTCTGGGAGCTTGTAATAGAGTAATCTTAAGCTCTAGACAAACTTTTTTGCTTAGGCTTAAGTTTAGGTTTAGGTATAAGCTCATTCTTACGCTTAAACTTAGGCTTAGGCTTTGGCTTAGGCTTAGGCTTAGTCTTAGACTTGTAAATATACTTATACTACTGGTCCGAACCTGTTCTATACATTGGCCGGATACAGTAACAAAATGCCTACTCAATATCGTCACAAATACTTTGAAAATTAAAAAACTGTAATTATATAATTTAAGTTATAAACATTAAAATGTCCCTCTCTAATAAAGTTGCTTTAAAAATCTAGAAAGTCTTGTCAAAAATCGAGCTCATACATTCAACGGAAGCAATTTGTCTTCTGCACTGGATTCTGATAAGTTTTAGAATAAACTGATTTTTGTCTTCATTTACTACAAGAATCTCGACGGTAGCTGATGCTAATTGTAGTCAATCTAATTTCTTCTATTAAAATGGAACGTGATAGTTTAGGAAGCCTAAAAATATGCAGCAAAAATTGCACTTGTTTGCGCATCTGCTATAATAATAATTTAGCCTTATACAATTCTGTATTTAATATTTATTCATACGATTATTAGTTAAACAACGGCAAAGTTAGAAAAAAGACCATTTGTTCACAGTTAAAATTAAATTTAAAAATGAATCAAACATTAACTTTAGTCAGTTCAATAGCTGTCTTGTTTAATGTTTAATTATTATTCAATTATTTCATTACTAAAATGTGTGCTGTGGTTGAAACAGCTGCAGGTGAACATTATTGTTATTATTATTTGATTGTCTAGAAATTATTAGAAAATGTACTTATATAAGCGGCAGAAATCAGTTAAATTAACGTTCTCATTTCTGTTACTGATAGTTTTATACACGAATTGTTCCTTGTTAATATTTTATTCGCAATTTTTCGTTCTGATTAACCATGAAACTCATCACGTTAGCTCTGTTCAGTGCAGTTTTCGTTGCGTTCGCTGCAGCAAGTAAGTGCTGTTAATAAAGGTGTAGAAACAACGTTGTGACTGTGTTTGTAACTTCAACGACCGGTGTATAGAATCGAGCCGTAATAGCAGCATAAAGCGTATTCCTAAGCCCAAAGCCTAAGCGTAAACATAAGCCTATACCTGAGCCTAAACCTAAACCTAAGTAGACTTAAGCTCACTCTGTTACAACCTCACAAACAGAAAACTTTCCTTTCCTTCTCTTTATAATGGCCATTGCAACGAAGGGTGCGAGTTCAACGTATTCAAAGGGGAGAACACCACAGTGTATGCAAGGGCACGTATTCTCAATTGTGTGCAGCACCTGTCACCAGTTTGCAATAGGTTTCAAATAAGCGAATTGCAGCAGCTGAAAGTGTCAAACTCGGCAATTAAGCCTGTATTATCAAAGGCAAGGCTACTCTTCCCGAGCACGGTTTTTCGGAATCCAATGCGGCTCATGTAATAACAACCCTAGTCAAGGCATCAATTATGGGTTATCAGAGGCAAGGCTATCCTTCCCGAGTACGGTTTTTCGTATTAATCCAATGCGGCCCATGTAATAACAACCCTAGTCAAAGCATCAACCACGGGCGCAGTAGGTTTTCAAAAACAGGGGGCTCATACATGCGGCGCAAGCTATAATAGAGGAACAAAATTTGCAAGCGAAGAGAGCGAAACTCCGATTATATAAGCTTTAAAATATCGCGATGGTTTACTTTGAATCGTGCCGAATGCGCAAATTTTTCTAAAACTGTATGGTGGAACGGTTTTGCCAAAGGCGCAATGTGTCCGTCCCCCTCTTAAGGGCAGGGCTATCGGCAGCCGTGGCACTACCCCTAGTTATTTTCTGAGGCCCAATCTCATTTTCGTAGGTATAATGTTGTGTGAATGTTTGTTCTTTACGAAAATTATATATGATACGCTGCTACAAATTCCACTGTCTGAAAGAACTTATTGGTTTTGAACTGGCCAAAAACTTGTCACATTTTTACGAGGTTCGCCATTTGCGGTCCGGCTCACACAATTTTTTGACCTCCAGCTCCAGTTATGTTCCAATTGCGTTCTAAGTCAGCAATGTGTTAACAATTTCAAAACAAACGTACAGCAAAGATTAAAGCCTCCCGCACAAATATTTTCTTTACTCGAATATGAATTTTTAGACCCACATGTCGTATAGCTAAGGCCGGACCGTTTTTCAATGGTCTGTATTACCGAATGCTTAAGTGTGTTTTGTGCTAAACCATAGGCTCATGTTTAGGCTTAATAATATTCGTTTATCTTTATGCCGATGCTTTGGTAAAGGTTTAGGAATATACTTATTACTGCTGTTCTGGAACTCAGCTATAAATTGAACGTTATTCAAAAAATTCTTCAGGCATGCCCATTAGCAAAAGCAACGTTCATGTAAAAGTATTAAACGCTTGGTTTATTTCAAGAAGTTTATAAGTTTTCGTATTTAAAATAAAATCCTTCGGTCTACGCCTGTGATATTCACAAAACTTTTAGCATTTTCTGGCATTAATATTTTCAATTTCATCAAATACCTATTTTCAAGCTCGGATGTCCGGCCTTTCGGGTGAAATGCGTTTACCACGACCAATAGCTATATATACGTATGGGGTCCTGAAACTCGACTTCTTGTTGACGAACAAACGTCTGGCGGAGATTTCGTACTACACATTCGGGTGTTTATATCTCGGACAATTGTGAATTGTATATTTTTGTACGTGCACAGTTTACTGTTTGTTCGTAGCACATTTTATTTGGAAAAGGTTACACACAAAAACTGAAATTTTTTCAATAACTCTGATGCCAATTTTAGAACCAAGCAAAAGTTCAAGCGGCGACTCTTCAACCAGTAACGAAGAATACACGCATGAACAATCATCTGAAGGGACTTACGAGTATACACATGAAGTTGATGACGGCTCTGGCAGCGGCAGCGGATGCGATGGTTCCAGTGGCAGCGGATATGATGGATCCAGCGGCAGCGGATACGATGGATCCAGCGGTAGCGGATACGATGGTTCCAGCGGTAGCGGATACGATGGTTCCAGCGGCAGCGGATATGATGGTTCCAGCGGAAGCGGATATGATGGTTCTAGCGGCAGTGGATACGATGGCTCTAGCGGTAGCGGATACGATGGCTCTAGCGGCAGTGGATGCGATGGTTCTAGCGGTAGCGGATACGATGGCTACAGCGGTAGCGGATACGATGGCTACAGCGGTAGCGGATACTAATACAACGATGACCATTTGAATAACATAGCAGCTATTTCTGATACTGAAGAAATCGAATGTTCAGATAGTTTTAATTAAATTTTATGTATTCTCAGATGTGTGTAGCAACTATTACCAGTCAATGATTGCCGTTGAGAAGGGCAATGCTGTAAAAAATTGAATGCAGATTGTAATGCAAAATTTTGCAATTTCGGAGCATTTGTTAGAAGTTACAGCCCATTTAAAGGCTTAGTTTAGTTATAGGCACAGATATAAGCTCATTCTTACGCGTAAACTTAGGCTTAGACTTAGGAATATGCTTATATTGGTGTTATGGACGTCTGGTAACAAGTGCTAAACACTGGACATTAACATGTATTAGGCGGTTTTGTGAAATCTAAAAAATAAAGCAATTTCATTGTGATAACTTCATACCCACTTTATAATTACATCAATGTTCCTACAGCGGTTAAAATTTCGGCAAAATTCATTACTTCCGCAGCGGTTTATTTGAATGCAAATTTGCAAATTTTCTGCAGTCATCTACATCGACGTTTGATTTCGACTTCATTCAACCGTTATGTTTGAAAAATGCAGACCGTGTAATCTGCCTAATACAACTCGATCAGACTTTACTTTGCTTTCACACTTAAAGTGCGAGTATAGCACTTGAACAACATTCAACCAGTGCTAAAGTACCGCAACAAACGGTGCCAATATTTCAACCAAACGTACCCTGAACGAAAACGGGCACATATTTTAACCAGAAACTCTTGTCTGGCAGATTTACTAACCTCTAATATCAGATTTAAAATGATTAAAATACTTCGCTCAAGTTCTACATTGTTATTACTATATAATACGTTTATTTATTGAACGATATAGAGGATCGGTAAGCAATTTTACGCTCATTGAACGCAATCTGATCCATTACACAACTTATATAACAATTATCATTTTGTTAGCAGTTGAAGCCAATGCATAGACCAGGGCCGTAATAGTAATATAACCATATTCCTAAGCTTAAAATTAGCCTAAATTGCAGTCTTACACAAGAACGTTCCGCCCCTGACCTTTACTTGGGCCACAGTTTTTATGGAGCTTCCGCTAATGAAAAAATTCTAGCAACAACAGGATGCAGTGGTTGTAAATCTAGAAATACTGAGCAGACTGAGAGGTTATTTGTAATATGCACTGTAAAAAGCATCCATAAATCGCAACACAGCTTAATTAAAAAAATTGTTGGACGATGACTGAGTGATCAATGTTTTAGCTAATCAAGATACACGGCCATGAATATACCAAACAAAATGTAATATACAAAATCACGCATAAAAATAAGCAAAGATAGATCACAGGCAATACAAGACAAATAGTCAATGTGGTTATAATATTTGCAACGCTAATTTTTTCTAAAATAAGAATTACTACTAATCTGTAGTAGCACACATGTGGAACTTTCTTAAAATATATACACTGTGTTTTGGTATATGTCTAGAAGAAATTGTTCAAGCAAATTTGTACTTAAGCCTTGAAGCTCGCTTGACAATTGTGTATTCAATTCCAATACAAATTTTTTAGCATGTGTGGGTCCGGTAAGTATGACAGACCCCGGAATCCACCATCTGCACAGGAAAATACGCGTCCAAAATTGATGCTTGCCTAAGTCAATATACAAATTACATATATACTAAAATATACGCATAAAGCAAACAGGCTTCGTCTTATAGAATAACAACAAAAATAATAAGTAAACCACAGTTTTCTATCTGTAGAAATTTTCAATACAAAGTATAGAAACAAATTTGCATATGGAATAAAAATCTGTTAGAACGCTGCCCAAAATACGCATGTGGGGGCGTTCCAGCTTTAATATATAGATTTGCATAAATTTATACTTATGTAGTATAAAACAGTACCCCGTAACGTGGGGAAGGTTCGCACTACAATGACAAGTATAAACATACAAACAAGAATTGACAGTGCCAGTAAAGTGTAAGTAAGAATTAAGGAGCGAACGAGTGCTAGAGTTAATGGAAGATTTTTAAATTGCGCATATGTGGTGATTATGAAAACTTATTGGAAAATTCAAAACTAAAATTTATGTCCCGCTGATCGGTTATTTCGATTCAAGGACGCGAACCACTCAGGAAAAGATTGCGGAGCACTTGGCTAAAATATTAAATATGTACGCAATATTTAGCTAAAACTGTGCCCAAGTTATATGTTGTGGGTGTTCCAGCTTTAATGTAGGCTAGTCAGCCGATTTCGCGCAACGCGCAAATGTTAGTAAACTTGCAGCAATCTCCATGCAAGTTTTCTTTCCACAAACTGTTCTAAGAAAATATTGTAAACGACGTAATGCTGGAAAGTTTCCCAAAGTACGTATGTCATTCCCAGCTTTAATTATACAGATATAATTTTAAAATGATCAAGGATTTTAGTATACTTGACAAATTTTCCATGTTTCATTAGCGACAAATAAATATGTTGAGTCCAACTTTAGCCTGTTTCTATTTTTGTGGCTGGTTTACGTACTCAAATAAGCTTAAGTCTAAGAATAAACCTTGGCGTATAAATGTATTAGTCTAAAACCTATGCTTATTCTTTTGCAATATTTCGGGACACCATGACGCCACCAAAAGTAGTATTGGCTTGCGAAAGTTATAATCTGATAACGAATCAGTTCATCGTTACCCTTAGCAGTTCCATGTTTGTCTGAAAGGGTATTCAAGAATCACTTAAACTCCGGATTTATTTTGCATCTGATCATGGTTCTATTCCCTAACGCACTGAATACCTTCAACGATTCCAAACGATGCAACAGAGTATTTCAGTTTAGGAAGACCATAACACAGCATATCTGTGCGCTTTTTCAGTAATTCATTGACAGCGATGAATTTCTCTGAACCGCTGATCAAGCGACTTATGTCACTTTAAACGGTGTACCATTTTTCTGCGTGACTGCAATAGTGCAAACTTAAGCTTTAGACCACTTTATTTTTGCTTAATGTTATCTTTACGCTAAGACTTCGGCACATGCTTAGGAATATAGTTATGCTACTGTTAGGTCACCAGTCGAAGGAACATTGACCGAGGAAGCTATGGACCTCTTTGCCACATAGCAGCTGCGCTTCTACTTCTCAATAGTTCAAAGAGCATTTCGTGTCTTTAACACGATGTTGGCTCGTTACGCATAGAATATAACATTAAAATAACGTAGTGTATATATTTACGCAATTTTATACTCCAAAAACATGCTCTGCGAAATCTGGCATAATGACCCACCGAAAGAACAAACAATTTTATAATTTCGGCAAAATTCCAATACGCACAACGCCTTCAGGCAAACGTTTCAACATATTCCACGCTTCAATATGAGTCATATTATTGACCGGTGTGTCATTGATCGAAACCAGTTGATCACCGACGTTCAAGCGACCAGTTTTATCTGCGGCGCCGCCTAAAATAAAAATATTCAATTTAAAATAAGTTTTTTTTAATCAGTCTTAACTTGATTAAAGTTTAATAACTCTACGGTGATAGACAGCCGGTACCAAGACCGGAAGGGTTTCACTTAAAACTACAAATTTCAACTAAAATATAGTCACTTTTTCACTAAAATACAAATTGCAGTATTTTCGAACGATGGTGACTCTAGTATCACTGGCAGGACTACGGGGAGGTCCACCAGGGATCAAAAGCAAGATTTTGTATTGAAAGTTAGTACTAAAATTGCATTAGGCTTATAGCTCGCTTCGCTAACAAGTTTTGTCCACTGTTACACCTCGCATAGTCTCGCTTTCAACACTTTCTGGATCCACAACTGTTTAGCATCATAATTTTTTGAATTTTCTGAAATCGGACCACATTTCATAACAATCTAAATAGAGCGAAACAAACCGCTGTTAATGTATGCAAAACGGATTCAGTAACCTAAACTAATTCATTTATATTTACACATCGTACTCTTACTCAATTGCAAGCTACACATTGTACCAGCGGCATAAATGCCTGCCGTACCAAATATTCTGTCTTTTGTTTCGTTGATCTTGCCGCCAATGATGCGACTGCGGTACCTGACCCGTGCGTGCCCTGCAAAATTGGCCTCCTTATACGCTAGTACCACGTAAACTAGCAATAGCTTAACCAAAAACGTTGGATGCAAACCTTTTGCAGAAGCCTCGAAATTTTTTCGAAGTAACACGTCCGATCGATTTCGCGGGCCTCAGGCATGCGGAACGCCATAAGGGAACGCAGGGACGCTGGTACCTGCGGCACTACTTACCGCTAAATATTTTCTTGATAACCAGTGGACGGTCACCTAACGGCGATTCTTTCCCACCTTCCAACGATAAACCGACACCAGTAGCCCCTTTGAGTAGACTGACGTCAATTCGAATGTTACTGAATTTATCTTCATCATCTGTACAGTTAAAAAAACATATATACAGCGTACATACTCACGACAACATTCTAAAGTTATTTCTGTATAGAGTCGGAAGGTTGGATTTAGTTAGAGGCTTATACTTACGCTGAAGTTTTAGCTATAAGCTTATTTTTACGCTGACGCTTACGGCTTAGGAATACGCTTATACTACTGATACGCCAATGGAATGAACATTGGCCTGGCTGGCTCCGGGAACTGTAATTTCAAATGCTTAAACTAGAAGGGTCTAGTGAAGTACGCATGGCATGCGGTACATAAAGTATTTTGGGACTGTGCCCAATGCCCAACACGTTCGGAACACTTGAGTTAGGCGAGGAAATGCGCAATGACTCTGTGCACAGAAATGGATTTTTGTACGCGAAACGGCTAAAATTTTGCATCATATTTTCACAATAAACACGAATTTTGGGTAGAAGTTTGAAAAAACTTCCATCCACTCGAACAAATTTCGAGCGTCTGTACCCACCAATCTGACTTTTGAAGAAATTCATGCTCCCTCTGCCATCCTTCACTTTCGGTAACTACAAAACGCCCTAAAACGGCATTTACTAGTTAATAACAGACGTGTAACATTAGCGTAAGCGTAATTGATTGTTCTGTGCTGTGTATTTATCATGCCGTTATGCAATATTTTTGCAGCAGGTCCTTAGCACATACCTTGTTTGTTCGAAGACAGCATTCTATTTGATTGACCGAACACATCTGTCGGTTGGGTTTTCTTGCGGCCAAGAATAATTTTAATCTAAAACTCGATAAACTCTTAAATATTTACATGGTCCGCTCGAAAATTCACCAACCAATGCTCTTATAAGACAAACTTAAACTAAACATATATACATGAAACTGTTGGTGATTAAAATAGCGACAGTAGAAATAGTATATTAAATTTTCAGTTAGCTACTGCACATTTTGCGTCTAGTTTTAACGTTAAAGCTCAAGCTTATGCTCAGGTTAAGATTTAGGAGATGGTTAATTCAGAAGTTTATGCTTAAACTAAAGTAAGCCTTTTCCGAAACCTAAGCCTCTTCACTGCGATGTATCGGTTCGAGGATTTCGTCAGAGAACAATTTGTTGGTAAAAGCCAGCATACATCTCTGTGTGCGCTTTTGGAGTAGGATCTTGTATTAAGTGGCGTGAATATACAACGGTTAAAATTTCTGGCAAGATTTGGAAAAAAGGTAGTTATACAGAGGTAAAGCAACTTACACAGGCCAAAAAATGTTCACTTAGGGCGCTCGTTGGCATAAAAATTTTCAGACTAATTTATCCCCTCCCAAAAAGAAATGCTGGCTAAAACCCTGTTCCCTGGAGTATTACATATATTTATGATGTACTTTACCAGATGTGAAGCAAATAGACAGGTTAATAATTGTTAAGTTGCTCGAAAATACGGTGCTGGTTTTTTTGCCTTCAACACATTGTCCCGTTCGAAGATTGTAAATGATTCTAAAACAATTATACACCAACTGCCATTGCTCACTTTACGGTTCAAATGCCTCAATTCATTGCGTGCATCGGCCAAATCACCAGCATCAAGCATTAGAACGCCATTGACGGCAAGCAAACGATCGCCTCTTCGCATTTTGCTCACATGGTCAGCAACGCTTTCGCGAATTATTTTGTCAATCTAAAAACGTTCAACAATTACGTAGCTAACGGAATCAATAGTATTTTTCTTGATTTTACTTATATGTTACGTTTTAGAGAATGTTATATTTAAATTTCATAATTTCTAGCTTGCAACAGTAACAATATATTACAGAGAATGATTTAGCGGTCCGGCTATTTTATAATCAAAAGGGTGAACGTACCATTGACGCTTAACGGCATGTCTGTCAATAGCGAACACTTAAAAATATTCAACCGCCGCAAAAATTGGCTCAAGTTACAGGAACCCTGTCCACTGGGATACAGGTACCGGAGACTACGGATCTTAAGAGTTTTGGAGGTACAGCTTAGGCTTAGACTTAGGCTTAGCGGCCAGGCCGTTATAGATAACGTGATACCGATGTTGGATGCAAACTAAATTTTTTCATTACCAATATTTCGCCGTAACGACCAGTATGTGCGTTTGCGGTCAAAATAACACCGGTTCCAGTATCTCGTTCACCAGTTCGAGGTTCAAGCAACACCTCAAATATGTCGTATTTAGCGGAGACTGATTCACCGAGAGCTTTCCTGCAGTCAGCAATCTGAAACAAAATTTAAGTTTATTGCAAAGGGCAACGCCAGCATGTCAAGTAACAGATCAAGGTTTCCGTACAAATACAGATTAGTTACAAAAATTGTTTATTTCTTCTTTAAAACCATGCGAAAATATACGAAAGCTGGGCGTTCAAGCTTTAATAATAAGAGAGACAAATAATAATAATAATAATAATAATAATACAAATAATTCAAACCATTGCTTCAGTGTCCATTTGGTCATTCCAATCGGTTTCAAATACTTCATCAATTGGCGATTTCGACAGCGATCTTGTGAGTTGACCGTCTGCGTAAACGGAAAGTTGTGTACCATAATTTGGTTGCTGAATAGATGAAGACGTGGATCCTAGCAGTGTTTTGGGCGGCTGAAACAACGACAACGAATTTTTATAAACAATTTGCCGAATTATCAGTTAATTAGAAGAAAAAAATCTGAAATTATCTGAATTAAAATACATTTTCGTATAAGCTGAAGCTGATAAAACGGCTAGTGTCAGTTTGGAAATTTTAATATTATTCAAGCGACCACATCGATCACATCTACGTATGTATAAACGACATACATAAATTGTGTTGAAAACGCAATGTTCTAATCCGGAATCTCTTTAAGTTTTGTTCTCCAGCCCCTTTGCTGCGACGTGCCCTCCATCGCAGCACGATGTAACGATTTTAATTTATATTTTGGTGAAGTTTGATCAGAACAAAAACATGTCATTATGTTAAACAAACCTCCATTGTCGTAGAATTTTTCCACGTTTCAGCAGCTTGTGTTGATGACGAAACCACAGGACTCGCTCCTCTTGGAGACTCATATCCCGGCGTGTATGAGGCTTCAAGATAGTTGGATGACTGGCGTTTTGTCCCCGTAATTGTTGTTGTTGTTCTATCTGAAGCAGATTGACGAGGCGACGATAATGAAAGTTGTGTTGCACTGCCACCTGTTCCATAATTGATTTTTGCAGTCGAAGTTTGCCGATCCATATTTATCGTTCGAGGAGCTGCAACTGGTGGAGTTGTCGTTGGCTGCGGGCTTGGTGATCGTTTCATTGGTTGCGGGCTCGGTGATCGTTGCAGATGCTGTTTTTGTTGTAGCTGTTGTTGTGAGCGCGTTTTAAAACTTCCTTGTTCCCAATCGGAATACACGGGCATCGAGCTTCGCTTTGAGCCGAGGCTACTTCCAGTAGTAGCAGCGCTGTCGCCTGGTCGGAACGGTTTCTGCACAGCTTCAGCAGTCATATTTCCGAAAAGTCGAATCTTGTCTTTGACCGAACCTTTTTCTGGTGCATTCGCTGTATCTCGTTGGCTTCGTTTTGATACCATTCGCGTTTCTTCTTCGATTATATTTGCCGATTTTGTTCCGAGAGACCTGGTTGCTGGCGTTGTAACTGCAACTGATGCCCTTGTCTCCCATTTGCTCGCACTTCCACGACTCTGCGGTGACATTACTCGGACTTCTGGTGTAGGCTGCAAAGCAGTTGCGTCTCCTAATCCAGTGGTAAATTTAGACGCGAATACAGTATCAGGATCTGTTTTATTAAACAGCTTATAGAATGGTTGCGATGTGGATGGCTTTTTATCTTTTTGGACTGTTGTTGCATTGTTTGTGCCAGCTCCGATCGATATAGTCGTCGCTAATACTTTTTGGGTCGAAGTTGCGCCGCCACTGTGTTGTCCAGAATGACCCGAAAATTTCTTATCAGGACTCCCGCTTGTCAAACTTGATCGCTGGTAAATTTGTTCGGTATAATTGTTACCAGTTGTCGTAGTTTTCTCATCGGATGTTTTTGAATAGAATCGAGGAGAAATAGGCCTGCCAGATGGTAATTTAGCGCCGTATACCGCTTCGTGACGTTCGTACATCGAAGTCCGAGGCAAACTTCGCGATTTCTGCTCGTTTGGACTCAGTTCAGTCGTTTTCACACTGCTCCTGCTGGATCTTATGTGCCGTTCAGCGGCACCACCTCCACCATACGTCTTATCGATTCGTCGCCTTTCAGTTGTGGTGGTAGACGGTAGCAGTGCGGCATCAGTGTGCCTACCGATAATGTCGTCTAGGCCACCGGCTGCGAGATGAGTTAGCGACCGAGACCTGGCCAAAGCGTACACGTCAGATCGTTCAAATTCAGCGCTATGCGCTTTTGACGACTGAATGGTTTTGACCAAGTCTCGTTTTGCTTGCTCAACTCGGCTGCGGCGTTGGCGTTCATCAAGAGTCTTATCGGCCCCAAAACAATGCTCTGACTCATGACGCGCGCCATTGGATACTACATCGATCAGCTGACGCAACTGAAGATCGGTCACCGCGTCTCCTGTACTTTGCGCGCCAAATTTTCCCGCGCCCACACTAGCTGAGTATCCACCGCTTTGATGTCGCCGACGATATTCTACTAACAGAGGTTCGCTTCGTAGTGTAGTTGGATCCTGAAATGTTTGTGATGACGTATAGCTTTCGGTGGTATATTTGTTTGATATATCCAAGTTGGATTTTGTGAGTTGAGGCTTATAATCGTAGCTGGCGGCGTTAGTGATAAAGCCAGACGTATAGCCAGTGACCAACGCGCGAGGGCTACTGCGCTCACCGGCGGCGTTGAAGTCAGATAATTTTAGCGAATCGTATTGATCCACGCGTTTATCAAACATATCATAATTTGTTCGTGTTGTTGTTAATGTGGTCGCTTTTGTTGTTTCGGTTACAACCGCTGTCGGTTCATAATCCTCGTCAAGATATGTGACGCTAAGACGACGAACAAGTTGTGCTGTTGGTTCCGAATATACCAAACTGGTTGCAACAATGTTTGTAGGAGTGTCTACTGAAAATCGGTCACTTGACGTCGAGCGTTGAAGGGCAATGCTTCCGTACGGGCTCAGTTGTGGACTTCGTCTTGGCGACTGATTTTTCGTGTACAGCGAGGATTTTTGTTCATCATTATTGACGGTTAGCAGTGTTTTTGGTCTGTCCACAGTTGTGGAGTAGGTTTTCATTTCCGATATGGAATACTCGGTTGTTCTCAAGTCATTCTTGTTGTCATGATGTATTGGCATGGGATCAAACGTCATCAGGTCGTTGTTGCCAGGTTCGTACATTGTTTTTTCAGATGTCAGTAGCTTTGCAGAACCGCTTGCCGTCAACTTCGCTGGCGAAAGTGATCGCTCAATGTGCGTGCTAGTCCTGTCGCCCATCGCGGTTGGTTTTGAATAATTCCATTCGGTTGACGCCTCGCTTAGATAACCCTTTGTCAGTGTTGATGATTTTCCCAACGAATCTTCTACTGGAATACTTTCGTCGAGCAAACTTGTTTCGTACCCGGACCGAAGAGTGCCAGGGTTTATAGAGTCATACGTTTTCCAAGTGGTCGTAGTTGTTGTCGACTCTAGTGTTCCACCATGATCCAACCCATTAGTTTGATAGCTATGTCCTCCTCCATAACTTGCGGCGAAGCTCTTTGTCTGCTCGTCTTTGATGTTTTGATTTGAAAACAGTTCGGTGTTCACTTTGAATTCTTCTGTATCTGCTGTTCCGAATCCAAGCTCGTCGTATTCCGTTGCCGATTTTGTTTTTTCGTGACTAGAGGTCGTTGTTGATTTCGGTGGCGTCAAAAACTTGCTATTTCTCGCCTGATTTAAAGACAAGCTGGTTGTTGTAAACGAATTGAGCGTAGTTTCGCTTGATGTATCTAGAAACGGATTCAAAGAACTCGCCGCACCGTATCCGTTTAATGTTGCCGCTGGATTGCTATTTTCGTTGTTGTTCACTGATTCTATCCCAATTTGATAGCGTTCACTCGAAAAATACTCATTATTTGGTGATTTTCCTGTGGTTTCCACTGAATTTTCATACGTTCGATTCTCGTTCAACCCTCGGTGTGTTTGTGTTGTTGATAGTTTGAACGAGTTTGTTCCATCTGAGGCAGACTTTTGGTTGTCACCACTTGTCTCGAGCGAAGTTTTAGAATAAACCAACGTCGGTGTCCGACCGCGGTCATCTTTTCGTCGTGTTCCGGATCCAATTTCAAGTTCAGTTGAACTTTGCGTTGAGAAAAGCGGCGACCCAATGGTTGGTTGAATTGGACTCAACGGTTTGAGACGACTAGGTTGTGCGGCGAGCTTTGGTCCATGCCCAGTGCCACTTTCGTGTTGTAGTGCAACGCTAACATAACGCTTTTCACTGGACGACGAACGAACGCTGCCGAACGGACTTGAAGGCGTGCTCAGCCGGGGGCCGGAGCTGGATTCAAACGGATTTTTTGACATCAGGGGCGAAGCTGAGGTGCTGCTTTGAGGATCAGATGTTACTGCTGGAGACGATGGGTCTAAAATGGTAATTATTCCGAGAAAAAGTTAGTTTTCAAAGCTTTACAGTATTGTTTGACAGAGGCTAATTTAAAGTCTATTCTATTATCCGGTGGACATCTGTTAAAATAATGTTGCTACGCATCAAAAGAGTTAAAAAAATGGTTGCTCGTCATTTCAAGTCATACTTGAGGGAAAATTTAGCTTCTATAGTTGTCGATCAACGGCTAAATTGATGTATGTATTGTATGCTAACATGATGACAACTTTTCAGTGTCTTATTCTACTCCGAGCAATTTTCTCCAACTTAAAAAACCCTTGCTAAGCATTTCAAATTATATATTTCGGGCAATGAAAACTTGTAGTTTCTCAACTGACCCGAAATGTTATCGAAACCCGCAAATCAACCACCTTTAATTACTAAGTATTCAACAAGAAATACATAGCTAGCAGATTTATACATAATCAAAATAGTGGAAACATAATTCGATTAGCTATTACACCGTAGACTTCAAGCAAGCAATGGTATAAAATGGCACTTCAAATGATTCTTCCGGAGTTGAAATCGTCTACGAATCGCAACTTACCATCTGAGATCATTGGTGCAAGATCACAAATTCTCGTGGCACTACAAATCATATTAGGACTGCTTTCATTTTCTTCTGCAGACAATTGATCGCCCAAAAAGTCAGTCTTGTCTGTGTTCTCCAGGGTACTGTCAGAATGTTTAGTAATATTCAAAACAGGAACACAGATTGAAGCATGACGATCGGGTTCGACGTCTAAATTATCGTTTGGAGGACTATGGCAAGGCAACGGCGGTGGTGAAGGACTTGTTGAGCAACCCATTTGGCAGCTTTGTTCCGATAAATTTGAGCAATCGTTGGCCAAAGTTGCATTGTTTGAAGACTTCAAGGACTGGTACTTATTTCGTGGAAACCCTGTGGAATTGAAAAAGTGTTGGCCGGATTCGTTTGGCGAACATGCATTTCCTGCCAGCTGCTGACATTCGGCTTCGATGTCAGTGGTTAACAACGAGCTTTGCTCAATACCAGAATCGTCCGACAAATCTTGACTTGCGTTATTGTTATAGTTGTTGTCATTGTCGTTGTTATTGCTATTGCTGTTGTTTTTATTGTTGTTGCTTTTTCGGTTTCGATTTTTGGTCGAATTCTGTTGATTTTCGAGACTCCCCATTTCTGCTTCCGCTACGCCGAGTTTGGTCGATTTTTGAATTTTGTCACCGGAAGTTGACGTTTGGTCAGAGCGTGGGGAACAATCAGACGAACGGGTTGTTACGTATGACCCGAATGTTTCTGCTGGCGATGAAGATGCCATGCTTAAAGTTGGTTCCGGTGAGGAGTCAATTGGTTTCGTTTTGAGCTCGGATGCATAGCAAGTTACGTCTATCTGATGCCGGTCGGCTAAAATATTAATGGTGTTAAAATGGTTTGCTTACTTGCATACTATTTGTCAAACAGCTGTCCGTTATATCTGAAACTCGTAAAAATAAATATAACTTTTTAAATTTGTAGTTATTTGACAGTACTGCAAGCTTAGGAAGTTCGGTTTTCGCACTTACAATTTAAATTACCGTACAGTCAATGGCGGATCCTTGGGGGCCCACCCCGGCCGTGTCCCCTCAACAGCATCTCGACAAAAATTATATAGTGTCAATTGCTGTTCTACGCTGTTTATTTCTCTGTTTTATACACAATAGTATAAGCACGCTTTAAAGTTTTGAAATCACCTTTATTTAACCCTGGAGTCATTTATGCACTACAATTAGGGTTAATTGACATTTATGGAGTCTAATTAGGGTTTAAGGACTCTACCCGCTTACGAACTCTTATTAGGGATATGGATTCCTATTAATTGGGACTCAAAATGGGGACCCCCCTTTTAATTGGGTCACTACAGTATGGGTCAAAAATAAGTTTATTACGTTGGAAATTTTGCCCCCCCCCCCCATTTTGAGATCCTGGACCCGCCACTGCGTACAGTGCAATGTTGTGCTCTCGCATTTTTCCTTATTCAAGATTTCAGGTGCCAAAAATAGCCCAAAATCCTACTCAAACATGCGTACAGAACTATGAAAGCATTATCCGCCACAGGATTTTAGATTTTTTGGAGGCATTAGTAAGGTAAACGTAGAACATTGGCAACTAAACGGCGTTGCTCAACCGCCAGTTTTACCGACAAAACCAATATAATTAGTTGCCCAAAAATCATTTTGACTCCTGTATCATTGGTCCTACTACACTTTCCTTTCATAGGCTTGGGCTTAGGCTTACGTTTAAGAAAACGGTTAGCTAAAGCATTAGCTTAATCCAAGCCTTTGCTCAAACCTAATCAAGCCTGACCATAAGCCTACGCCTAAACTTAATTTGGAGGGAAGGTATACAAGCCGTTTCCTGTTCCTGCTCGAGTGAAAATTAGTTGGTGAAAGAATTCTGCAAGATTTTCAAACTTAATCTAGCCCAGTTGACTTTATTAAAACAACATCAGATACTGGTGATAACTTTAAAATATCTCCCAGCGAAAATGCAATAAAAAATAAACTTTTTATAAAAATGACAAAACATTTAATTAAAAATTCCATAGCTAATAGCATGATGTTTACTATTTGCCAATTTTACAAATTCGACAAATATTTCTAAGTGAAAGCGTGAGAATACTACTTAAACGCGTGACATAGACGTATGCAAAAGTTATATTGCTACGTCGCCGACAAGAAAGGGCGTTGAGTCGAAAAAATACTTGAAAAAGTTAAATGGATTAATCAAATACAAAAATTATAGTTTTTTAGTTTCTTTTTCATATTTTTCCTTTTTAGTACTTTTAACAACTGTAAATGATTTCGAAAGCAGTATTGTGTTAATACAAAGTTGACAAAAGAGCATCTTTGTTGAAAATGAACAACGTTTCAAGTTCAAAGGTAAAGGAATAGTGTGGGAACCCTGAAAATTCTCAAAATCGAAAGTTGGTATTACAGTGTAATGCTACGATTGGTTCCTTCCACTATTATATAGGACCTTCATGCAGGTGCATCTCTTATGGATCCCACCAGCTGCACCCCTGGTCAAGCCAAATAACACGTATATAAAATGAATTAATCTGTGCAACGAGTGGAATTTATACGGATAAACGCTAATTTGAAACTGAAAGGACTTGTAAATTATGCACTCCGCAACAGTATTTATAAAACACCATCGTCAGGAACGTATCTAAAGAATGCGGACAAGGGCAGGGTAAGAAAAGTTATTTCAATTCTACTAGTTAACAACAAAATCAAACGCAATTCAGTATTCCATCTTGAAAAAAATTTTCTTACTCAAACTATGACAAAATGATTGATTTTAAAACTTAAAACAGATGTAGCATGTAGGCATGATTTTCTGCTTTCATACACTGAAAATTAAGTATATACCTATGAATTAACTAAGTTACATAGCAAGCTAAGGAGTACATATATGTATATATTATATATATTATATGCTGAATTACAAGAATGAGCTATTGTACACTTTACCTATACAGTAATCGAAATTTACAGTTTGGCGTAAATTAGGCTTATGATTTAAATTCGGATCAGGGTTTGAATTAGGCTTGCTTTAGCTACGGCTTAGGCAAATGTTTACACTTAGGAAAAGACTTAGGCTTAAGTTTGGAGATAGGCAGACTGTATAAGTGCCCAAAAATGTATAGATGACGTATATATCCTGAAGCACTAACGGACGCAGAGGAAGGGCGAGGGGGCGGCAGCGTACGTCCCCTTAAGCAAATTTTGCGTGATTAAAAATTCCGTTCCATAGCTTTTGCCAGCACCCTAGCACGCCTCCCGTCAGAAATTTGTGGATCCGCCGTTTTCCCGAACATGTGTTTGATCGAGTTGATAACGGTACACAAACTACGCTCTGCCTATTGTTTGAATGCAACTCACCTTTGATACGGCTCAATCCGATGGATGTAACCAAATTTGAATCTAACGCGTAGTTTGACGACGACACAACCGGTTGTGTTACGGAACTACGGGAAACGTTATGCGGTGATTTGATTTCTCTGAAATAGTAATAATAATAATAATAATAATAATAATAATAATAACAACAATAATAATAGAATAATATTAAAATAATAATAATATTTGCAATTATTATTTTCTTTTTTAGTAAATATTAGAATAACACAGAAAACGAAGCATATAATACTGCGTTTACGTTGTAAACAAAATTGCTTGCAGGCACGGAAGGTAAAATTACAGAAGAGTAACATAAATTTTCTGTACACAAAATTATTTTAATGCTAAGGATGAATTTAACGGCGGGGGTGCGCCAAAATGTCCACAGGGGGCAATGGTGTACCTACTACATCTGCACTTCTGTAGTTGCCCGTTGCCGCCCTGCTCGTGTTCAACAGACTCTGTCACGCTAGCTACGCTTGCTCGCAAAACTTTCGGGCGACGTTATTCCGCTCCCGAGATGAAATTCTGTCTACGCCACCAGATAGTTTCATGCGGTGCGACTGGATATCAAAAAAATGCCGGGCCGGATAACCCAATATCCGCCCTGAGCCGAATAAATTCAAAGCTAGTACTACATTGCATTTAAATACCAGAGCGTAGCTAACAATTCTTGCTTAATTGGCCTAAGGTATCCAAACTGTTTACATGACAAAGCTTAACGTCTTGTTTACATAACAAATTCCGGTGATACCAACATATATGCATTCCCTCACCCTCTTGCACTGTTCTGGAAGTTTTCACATTTTGGCATTACTTGTGACTTATCATAAGACATAGGGATGCGCTATGACCCGTCACAAGTCAAAAACATTTCCTGACAAATTTATATGCTGTGCCATACTGCAATAGACTTGCGTTACGGTACGTCGCCGGACGGCACCAGACGTCATCAAAAGCATAGCGCCACCCTTAGGCTTTAGGGTAAAGACAAAGACAGTGCCTTCGAAATATAATTCTATAATGTAACTGCGCTTCGTTGAAATATTACACTGGCACTAACATCGCTTGTATTCTGAACTCGAAAACACCAAATCGAGTAAAACAACATAAATAGAGCAACATGACTACTTTTGAGAGTGGGATAGAAAGTAATACATAAAATAGTGAAAAAATAACAAAATCAGTATATACGCATGTAGTGAGTGTCACTTTCCCATATAAAAACCACTGAATATCGACCTTTAATCACTATTTCATTCACCGCCTTTCCCAACCCTCAACATATCTTTTTCCACACATAAGTGCAGTATTGAATCTAGTGCAATACACGCATACGGTTAATATATTTGGCTTCAACTATAAATAAATCGTAACATTTTTGATTCAAAAACTACAATTTATAACAGTTTTCACAACCGGCCGCCCTGCCCCTTGTCTTTTTCAACGCTATCAGATATCCCGTAACAAAGTACACGCGTTGTTTTAACGTCAGAAACAGCACCGCGATTTATGGGACGTAGCCGGACAGGATTTCATTTTCAGACGAGTTCATTTACTTGCTGTAAACCTTTTTTGGCCATTAGGGTCGATAAATTTATTCTCAACGCGGTTACAAGCAGTTTTTCTTGTCTGCCCAGAGTATATTTAAATCAAATATGTGCCCTGCCCCCTTTAATATGTCCTGGCGTTTGTTTTTTTTTCAGTAAAAATAATGGAATCGCACAACTATTTCGTATTCTGCGGTAAGTAAGTACAATTTCACTAAAAATTCCCAAGTATACAACATATTAGTATTTTCATGTTGCCGTTTTTACACTGTGATTTTCAACGTTCAAATATTGTTTTGTTACTTGAAAGCGTCAAGACCGCTCACCGACACTGGAGTGTAGTATGAAGACAACAAGCGTTAAGTATACTTCTGACAATATATTGAACGGTGTACGGCAAAGATTTAAATGTGCTACTAAGTTGAAAATTGAGACTTCAATTTGCGATAGATAATTCTGACTCAGGGTCTCGGCTAGCGTATTTGACGCCCATTTCCAGCCTGCGAGATGCCCCTACTTGTTAGGCATGAACCAGGGGCGCAGCAGCCTACTGAAAAACAGGGGTCACACACACGGCGGCGCAATATATAATGGCAGAAAAAAAACTCGCGAGCTAAGCGAGCAGAAAGTCAAATAAAGCGTAAATAATGAAATGATGCTTGAAATGATGCTTGACATGAATTAGCGGCAGGCGGAGCGGAAAATTTTTCGAAACCCAAAGAGGGGACCAGAAAGGGCGGTACCCGCGCCCTGCAGTGGTTCTTCGGATACATACACATATATAAATATATATTTATATATATATGTCGTAGATCAAGTCGTAATTCAACCAATTCCGAATTGGGCTAATCCAAACCAAAATTACGTTGGGCAAACCAAAGGCGGAATTATGTCTAATAAATCTGCGGCTTTTCTGATTATTGGTTACTTAATATTCATCAGTGGCGGATCCAGGATCTCAAAATGGGGGGGCAAAATTTCAGAGGTAATAAACTTATTTTTGACCCATACTGTAGTGACCCAAATAAGAGGGGGGTCCCCATTTTGAGTCCCAATTAATAGGAGTCCGTATCCCTAATAAGAATCCGTAAGCGGGTAGAGCTCTTAAACCCTTGCTTAGACTCCATAAATGTCTGTTATTCCTAATTGTAGCGCATAAATGACTCCAGGGCCCAGAAAATTGAAAGCGTGTTTATACTATTGTGTATAAAACAGAGAAATAAACAGCGTAGAACAGCAATACTATATAATTTTTGTCGAGATGCTGTTGGGGGGCCACGGCCGGGGTGGCCCCCCCGTGGATCCGCCATTGATATTCATAATCCAGCTTGATTCCACTTTGATTAGTAGCACAAGGCGGAATCATGGCTAATAAAGGTATGAGTTTTCTGATTGGTTTTTTGATAGCGGTACAGTAGCTTAGTAAAACAAACTGCTTGGTAGCCAACAGGTGCTTAACGATTACTTTGGCAATCAGAAAAGAGTATTCACGTCAGCTAATCGCATTTGAGTATGACATTAAGGTAGTAACCAATCACAAGGCGGGCACATGTAGCGGAGAAAGAATTATGATGTGGGCTGCTCCAAGTCTAAATTCCGCGCTCCAATGACAGTAGGTTAAGGACAGGACGTGGTTACTATTTGCATATCCGATATGCATTTGTGCAACACACTTTGTACAATAAGTTTGCTTTTGAAAACGAAACGGACATATACGCGTGAAGTGAATAATATTCAAGAATTAATACTAGAGGAACTGACATTGGTTTGTGACAGTAGTCATATTAAAAATAACCAAATAATAGTACAGGGATGTTTTCTATCGCATACCTGATAAATATAACGCAGCAAATAAATCAAAATATTAAAATTCAACAAAGTAACCGAGTATCAAGAAATTGATGGACGATTTGTGCCAACGAAAGTAAAAATATCAGTAATACAGTAACATAAAAAATCCTATCCAGACTACTATATATAAGTTCTTAGTGCAAAAATACAAGTAGTAAAATTAATATCGCAATTGCTGAAAAATCAATAATATACATTTATTATTATTTAAGGTACAGCATACTATATCGATACATGGTTGTGTACCGGAAAAACCAACGCAAAAAACGGTTTTTTTCAGTTTTTACCGATTTTTTCGGGTTTTTCCCAAAGGGGTGGAAAAAAATAAGGTTTTTATTATAATCACAGTAAATTACTCGCACAACAGCGACAAAACATCGCGGAAACCGTGAGTAATTGGTTTTTCTCATGTTCCCGTCATCGCGAAGGCTGATATACGGGGAAGAAATCAGTGCGGGATACAGGAATTTTTTAAATGAAGGGCCGCACGAGATATAATAGTGGAAGCATTCGCGAGCGAAGCGATCGAGAAGCCATCCGCCTTTTTAGTGCTAAACTTTAATACAAAATTTTGGTTTTGATCTCTGTTGTTGGCCCAGGCGGGGTGCCCCGCTTCGTTGAATCCGCCAGCGGGTGGAATAGTGGGATACATCCCTTTCCTAACTTTCTGGAAATGCCAGAAAAACGTATATTAACAGGGTTTTAGAATCCCAGCTTGATGTGAGCAGAGTTCTGTCTCCTCTTGCCCCGGCAGTCCTTCGGTATTAAAAAGTATGCGATACATATGGTTTTATAATCAAACGGAATTCCAATTATCCTTGCTACTATATAGCTCTTTAGTGTTGAAATGATTGTTATACCTATTTGTGATTTTGCTGTATCCCTTTGATGCAACATTACAGATATATGCCGCGTTTAGTTCCGAACCTTGATTCATCTTTGTTTTTCATATAACTACTAATTCTTCCGACAGATTTTTTGGTACAACATATTTTCTTGCTTCCATTTCAACTTAAGAAAAAGTATTAAACCCAACCAAGGAATCCTGTATCTGCCACTCCAGTCACCGGCTTTTCCAATATCCTTCGTTGCACAGGACATTTTTGGTATAATATAACTTAACGAATTACAACATTACAAAATTATCTTCAAAACTGAAAATCAGTGAAAAACAAATATATATTCATACACAAAATGAAATTAATCATTGTAATATTTTCAAATTTACAAATGATTAGAAAACATGTGTAAAAGGGAAAACATTATTCATCACAACCGCGGCCGGCTGAAATTTTCGTATACAAGGTTGACAACACTGAGATATATCACCTCCGTAATTTTTGGACAAACAGAAACATAATAGTGTAATAACCCGAATAAGAAGGCGTTGATATAAAATTTGGCCTATCCAGGGGCTACCCTCTGTCATTCGGTTACGAATTGTTATTTATTTTAACCTGCCCTTCACCACCCTTCGTTACTGATATATACCCCGTATTGCAACTATACGTATCAAAAGTTTGAGCGATAATGCAAGGTTATACATAGGAATGTACTTTCAAAACTTAAGTATGCTTTAAATCTTCGAACTCAACTTTATTTCGGCTAGTAGTCATTTATGCACTACAATTAGGAATAATTGACATGTATGGACTCTAATTATGGTTTAGGGATTCTATCCGCGTACGGATTCTTATTAGAGATACGGACTCCTATTGATTGGGACTCAAAATAGGGATCCATCTTATTACCGTCGTATTTGTAACTAGAATGCAGCTATAATACAACCGTTTCGCAACAACGATTTTACGCTCAAATTCAAAACGGATTTATTGCTAAGACATTGCCTTACTTAAAACTGCATAAATATATTTGGGTTTCGTTAGCACGGCTAATTCTGTTGTAATTAACCTGCTAAAAGATGCAAACCTGACATTCAAACAAGATAACAACGTTACAGGCGCCGTCGTCCAAGCTAGTTGCAACCAACTTTTATAAGCAGTAGGTAACAGGCAACATTTGCAAAATTGTAATAAAAATTTTGCTGATAAGCTTTTGAAATTTTAGGCCAAAATTACAGAAAAGAAGCAACACAAAAATATGCAAGATATATATACAAAAACTTTAGCCGTATACTGCACAATTGTTCTGGCTTTGACTAAAGGGCATTAAGCGCTAAGAATGTGTGCGTTGGTAGCAGATAACGCCGCTGCGAGACACAGAAATTGCAGAGTGGCTTTTGTACAATTTACCCAATATTTAAGGTTAAGGTTTAGGCACAGGCTTAGGCATAGGTTAATAGCCTTTTTGTAACTCTAAGCATAATCGTAGTGATAAGACGTACATAGCCGTTTAAGAAGCTTAGTGCAAAGTTGAAATGTTATACTATGTCAAATATATGACATTTTCGTTTCAATATCCTGGTATATTTTTATATATCAAGGTTGCTATAAATGGTTGACGCTCTGCGTTTTACTGATTAAATGCTGAATATATCAAATTTTGTTGTTATGTGCTTGCCTAAATATAAATGATTTCAGTTAAATTTATCAGGTCATGTATTATAAATATTGGGCCATAGACATTTCCCTCACATGCAAAGTTAAGAATTAAGTTTTAGACTAGGCTCAGGCAAAAAATTGGGCTTATGCATAGGTTAAGTATTTTCATAGGACTAAACCTGAGTATTATAAAGTGCAATATGGGGAGAACGATAAAAAATATACATATATATACAAATATATACTATATATGTTATATATAAACGAACGCAAATCTTTCAAAAGAAGCCAAACTGTTGAACGGGCACAAAACCAACAATTAGTCCAACTCGGTCGTACTGTTGGTTAGAGGTATCGTTTGTGAGGGGCGTACACGTGTGAAGCTATACGAACTACGAAGATATATGACTTCCCGAGACTTCTGGAGAAAAACAAAAAGCAGTTTTAACTGGTTTTAGAATACTTCTTAACCACTTAAGTCTCGCTAATTTATCCGAAGTTTTATGTCTTCCGAAGTAAAATGTTATCCGTGTCCTTTGAGGATAGCTTGCAATTTGACCTTTGTCGACGCGATCTCATTTTGTTAGGGTAACTAAAATATTTGGAAGTCGCAGCACACAAGCGCTTCCGATGAGATACAATGGAGGTTGACAGATTTAGTGGCAAAGTCTCTCTAGAAAGTGTAATTCGTCTGTTCTGCTCTGGTTACGACCGTGAATCTTACCGTTTTGACTGCCAAAATACAAGACTTGGATCTCTGCTGAGCAGCGGCGAGCGTGACCCGAGCTTATTTCGACCAATCACGCTACCGTTTACTTCGCCAATTGTTAATAATGAATATGAAGTGGTCATAGTGAAGTCGTATATCTTGCATGTAATGCCGACAATTTTTTAATTATTTAGTAATAATGATTAATAGAAATTATATTAATTTATCTGCTTCAAACGTAAAAATTAAGCGATTGTAAGTTTTACCAATGTTTAATGCAATTTAAGTTAAATATAGGTTTAGAAAATGAACTAGAACAACGAAAACTTTACCAATATTTATCTGAAAGGTAGAAATAATCAACACGTACGGTACTTAATAACGCTTAGGCCGCACGCAGCGTTACAAAATGGTTTCATAACCAGCGTTAGACTGGGATTCATTAATTGGCTTGATTCCGTATTCTGGACTGCGTGTAGCTCGCATCTCCAGTTACTTAACCGTATCGTCCCATGTAAAGATAAAAAGCGGAACGTTTTTCTGCGGTGCTGCAATAGAGTAAACTTAAGCTCTGGGCAATTTTTTTCGCCGAAGGATTCCAAATTCTGAAATAATAAAAATTGGATTTCAAATTTTGAATCCATAAAAGTTTTTGATTCCAAATTCTAAAATCATAAACTTTAGGTTTCTAAATTCTGAAATTACAGAAGGTTTTTCAAATCATAAAAATATTTGGATTTCAAATTCTGAAAACATAAAAATATTTGGATTCCAAATTCTGAAACAGTGAAATTTTTGGTTCCAAATTCTAGAATCATAAAGTTTTAGGTTTCCGAATTCTGAAATTATAGGAGTTTGGGCTAGCAATTTTGAACTAAAATAACTATTTGGATTACAATTTCCGAAATCATATTTGGAATCAAAGTTGTAAAATCATGGAAGTATTTGGATTCCAAATTCCGAAAACATAGAAGTTTTTTAATTCCAAATTGTAAAATCTAAAAAAATTTTAGATCCCAAATTCTAAAATTAGAGAAGTTATTTTATTTCAAATTTAGCCTTTGGATTTCAAATTCTGACCTAATCCGAGAAGTTATCGATATGACTAACTAAAATAACACAAGTATGCCACGTTACATTTGTTCAAAACCTTAACCGTTAGAACAAAACAGCAACCGAAATTCACGTTTTTGCTTAAGCAGCAACAAAATCTGAACTCTTCCAGGGGTCCAAAATTGAAATTTTAAGAATACTTGAAAAAAGTAGACGCGGATTTGGATTTTCTGAAACAACTAATTTATCTTAGTTATCGATATGCATATGACGAAATTTGACAGTAGTATGACACGTTATATATTTTTCATCAACCCCAACCGTCACAATGAAATATATATATTTCTTACTAAAAATGTAAGTATTCGTATTATATTAAAGTACATACTTCGTATCTATTGAGCAGGCAGTGAGATTGGTTTTAAAATTGAATAGAATATAGAAATATTTGTTATCAAGGGTGCTGCTGAGGATCAAGGCAAACTTTACCCTGTTTTGTTGTTTTTGTCCAAGTTTTTTGGAAACTTTTCAGTCGGCAACGCAATTAACTACCGCGTTTGAAAGAATCATAGAACACAACGGCACCATTTGCCAGTACCCTGGTTACGCGTATGATTGCTGTTATGTTTTATTTACGTAATGAGTAAAAAATTACTTATTATTAATATGTGTTTCAGAACTTTAGATGTAAACGCGTTTATATTTTATTTTCAATTCATTTTTGGTTTTTATTTTCGATTCATTTTTGAGAAAATACGGATATATCAAAAAGTATACCCGGACTGCAACGCGATAGTAAGACACCGTTGCTGACAACATCACAGAATAACTCTAATAGTTAAAACTGACCTCTAACGTCAGCAGTGCTAGTATTAAAAGGACATACGCCTATTCTGTAATTTTTAACAACTAAACACCATTTTCTTCCTATTTACATCTTTTTGAAAATTGATTGAAAAAATTTGAAATTCTATTTAATTTAATCAGAACAAAGCTTTGAGCTCATAAAAATAGAATTATAAATTCGATTTAGAAACTGGACTCATACAGGACAAGCCAATTTGATTAGTTGAAAAGTCGGTGTGCGTTTCCGTTACTTTTACTACCCATTTACACTTGGATTAAAAGGATGAACTCACGAGAAATATTAATAAAATATGTGCGTTGTAAAAGATTGTAAAATATGTTTGCATCAAAAAAGCAAACGAAACAAATATTCAATCGGTTAAACTCAGATCAATATAGTACTGTGCAACGAGTTTACGAACAAATTTGCAACAAAAAATATATCCTACCAGATTTCTCAGTAATAAAGTATTTGAACTCGGGCGCCATTCAAAAGCGTTTTATATGGTCACACAGCACCAAACAATTGACTAAATTAGCGGGTACCAATTCACAACTTAAGCTGTATTCTCAGTGGTTTTGAATTCGAGTGAGACCACTTAGGATGGGCGGAAAATAACTGTAAATCAATTGCAATAACTCAGACATTCAGCGATTAATAATGGCGTTGGGTGAGTTCCCGAAGAGTCTGGTGTTCCACCATTGCACGACCGTCCAATCCGGATTGCAAGCGATCCGGTCAAGCGTCATGCGGCATGGTCCGCACGCCACGGTAGAATTACGGGTCGCCCGAATTTTTGTGGTCAGGTTCGACAACACTAAATAACACTGGATTTGTCCTTCAAGGCCCCATTTGCTCAAAAACAAAAGACTCCGGCTTTGTCTCATAGTTTTGAAACGTTTCAAAATAGATTTTAGAATTAAATTTTAAAAAGCGATGATCAATTTTCGAGGCGGAGCAATGTAAATTTTGAAACACATTAGCCTCAATTACCGATCAAATGAGTTTTATCGGCCCGGCGCTTTAGACGAATCACGAATTTTGTTCGCAATAATTTTTCCGAAAACTCTATTACATTTGTAAACGCTGGGCGACACAATGTGATGGTCGCAGTTTAGAAATTTTGATCGCTTTTTTCACGTTATATTTGTCACTAATATGCAAATCAATATTGCAATTTTTACGAACATATTTTCAAATGTTGCAGTAAAACGAGAAAATTTTCAGTTCAAATTCGTGCTGTTTAACTTTTTTCAGCCGCCAATGACTGCAACTACGACGATAATGGCGTGTATCGCCTTCTCGTCTAGACACATCTTCGCCGGTCAAATAGCGGCGGATCCACAAATTTCTGATGGTAGGGGTATGCTGGCAAAATTTATGAAACGCAATTTTTACTGTATACTATATATGTGTCAGTTTTCGGAGGGAAAATTGTGTAAGGTAGGGACTGTAACATTTGATCACAAAAAATTTTCTGACAGGGGAACGTACGCCTTCCCCACATCCCTAGATCCAATTGTGCATCCAAACTAAAAACCATTTCTGTACAATGGAAAGCATTCTATTTTTGAATTATCTCCATAAATTTTTCGGTTACCTACTCTAAGAAATCCTGGTTGCGAAGCTAACAACTGTTCACTGGTTTCGGAATTCAAGACGTTCGTTGTTTTTACGCACAGTTTAGAACACAACTGTAGGTTGTCACTAAATCACACTTCATTGCCCGCATTATCAAATATGTGCAGCACCTATCACCACTTTGTAAAAGATTTTCAAACGAACGGCGGGCAGCTATAAGGGTGAAAGTCGTGCCATAAGTAATAGCAAGAGTCGATAATGGTTTCAACAAGAGTGTGCAACTGGGTACATTCTGTGTACAAATGAATGTACCCGGCACGCGTTGCATGTTTCCCTTACACCCCCTCATTTGGGGGGGTGTTGAAACCTTGAACGCAGGCAAACACTGTTGCGATACACAGTGCAAACATTGTTCGATTGCATTCTTGATTTAGGTTTAACTGAGTTCTGTGTGCAGTTGACCGCCTAAATAAGTAGGGGTATGGGCAAGACGCAACGCGCGGTGGTACTTTTTATGCCACGCGTATTTTTGGAAGTTGCACACTCTTATTATCGACTCTTGGTAATAGCAATCAAATGCGAAAAATATGCCACACTTTCATAATTTTCATTTTGTGGTTCAAAATTTACTGGACCTACCAACAAACTGGTGATCACACATTTGAGAATACTGGGCCAAGTTCTAAATACTAAAGCGAGAAAAGTAAAGTCTGTATTTGGTAAGCGCAAAACAAACACAAAAGAAAGCAGGCACTCGTACACTTTACTCCAAAGCTTAAGCAGAAGCCGAAGCACATGGATAGAAAAAGTCAAAATTTAAAAACGTCGAAAACATTGGTTGAATGTATGAGCCCAGAAAGCAATATAATTACCGTCTGACAAAATATTAAAATGTTGCCAAAAATAACGCAAATGGTAATAGCGAATGCAAATGTGCGAAGATTATACCCCTTATATGTGCTTCAAAAACAATTTTGCAATAGTAGTAAAACGCAGTCTCGTTTCACAGATATCTCAATAGCACTTAGCAAAAACTGCAATCAAAAAATTGGGCAGGTATGCAGTAATCTATCGCAAAAATGTATAAAATTCTGAGTTAAAATCCCTCTTAAATGCTGTATGAATAATTAAACAAACTTAATTTTTAGTGAAGGATTAAACGTCAAAAATAAGCCTACACGAAAGTAAACATTTTTGTGAGTAAAATATTATATCCGGAGGATGTTGAAATGCGCCATCCACGTGCAGAGTGCGGAAATGAAATTTTCGAAATTGCGGAAAATTGATTTTACAATTATTACGAGAAATTGTGATTCTGTTTTGTAATTCATAGATGATGCCGTTTCAGAAAGGAACTTGTCGAGCTATAGAGGAATTGAATTCTACTAATTCTAATATTAAAACTTTAAATTCTATTTCGATCTTCGGTGAAAACAGTTAATAAGCAGGTTTTCTTTCGATCGTATCTTCATTGAACGATTGACCTATACTTGACCTGTTATAAAAGGCACACGTTTACTTTTGTCCAATTACAGTAGAAATCGGCCGAAATCGAAAATATTGCCAGTAGCGAGCCAATTAAAGTATTCTTAGAGTAGGCATGAACTTATCATTTCTGTGTGTTTGTAACAAAATATAAACGTATACTTGGCCGTATCACCGGGTAGCCAGAAGCAACACAGCCCATTACCCCCTACATCAGCTAACTTCTTTGTCCCCCTGCTCGAAAAATTTATTCCACAACATTAAAAGAATTGTTTTGTCAGAAAATCCTTTACTTATCTTTTTATAAATCTGACTGCTTCATCTGTTAACAATTCCTAAATGCTTACCTTGGAATAAAATTGCATTAACAGACTAACTGGGTTTATATATTACCTAATTCAAAAGTAAGATTTTGTAATATTGAAATTTCGTGAAAGTCTCTAAAATTTTCTTGCAATTTTGACGGGCGGGGCATTTAGGAACGTTTGCTGTCTAAGACGTAAGCAGGCTTTAGTTTCGAAGAATCATATATGTCGATATATGAACTCTGCATCGCTCTTGCAACGTGCAGGATGCGTTGAAATTGCAGTGAAAAAATTTTCCAAACGGCAGCAACATTTCTTTGAAAGGTTTTTATGTATATGTATGTTTGTAGTTTTCGATTGTACCCTATACCTACCAACCGTCAACATGCGGCTATATGTTTCGATCAAACTTATGAATGAAGTCCGAGTTTTTGCGAACGGCATAAATTGTGATGAGACTAGGGCCCGACGCCAAGGGAAGCCAGGGGTTCAGCCCCCTGCAAAAATTTTGGCTTCCTAGAAAATACTCAACCTTAGTGGTAAGTCATTGAAAACCCTTGAATGCCCTTTCTGAAAATTTTGTAGCCCCCTCTAGCAAAATTAGCTGGCTACAGGCCTGAACAAACTGCTTTTATAAACGCTGCTGTGACACAACCTGGTACAATAAAATGATTTCAATTTCTTAAAAAGTCAAAATTTAACATTTATGTCGCGAATTTGTCGCTTTTGTTTCAAAAGAAATCAACGACACAACATTTTGTTTTCATTATTGTTTATTTTAACATAATTCAAATTCCATTTCATTTTCAAACGAAATAGACTTACAATTATTGGTGTGAAGTTTAATTTTCAATTAGTTTCCGGGGGTAAAATGTTTTCTAATATTACAATGACTTTGGCCCATGTATAGAACAGGGCCAGAACAGTAGTATAAGCATATGCTTAAACCTAAGCCTATTCCTAAGCCTAAGCCGAAGCCTAAGCCTAAACCTAAGCAAAAAATTTAGTCTATAGCTTAAATTAACTCTATTACAGCCACGCTGGAAACCGTTCCGCCACCGTTCTATACATGGGTCATGACTGGATAAGACGCGACGCATGTGCTTCTTTCTAAGCTGAAACTAAGGGATCGGAGCACTAATTTGTCATTTTACGAGAGAACTATTCGAAAATACTAAAAAAGTACGAACACAGAAAAAAACGAAAAACGGCATTGTTGTAGCTAACGCGAACCGCCTACATTAAATACAGCAGAATCTGCGACACAGGCCAGTAGCCAGGGGGGCTCAGCTCATCCTGGAAAAATCTTGACCCCCTAGAATATTTTCAACCTTGCTTGGAAGCCAAGAAAAACTCTTGTATGCCCCTCCTAAAAATTAGTTTCCAATAGCGCGTCCTAGTTTTGATTTATTCTTTGCTGTAGCAATTGGTAGTTACAGAACAGTTGCCCATCCTTCATCAAAGCAACATGAGCCCTTAACTGCTGGGTTATAACTACAATTCCTAAATACTGAAGTTTACATTCACAATAATGTTTAGTTAACAATTTTTCAATTTTTTCACCTTATGATTTCAAATTCGTACTTATTTGCTTCAACAGTCGCCTCGCAAACCCAAAAATATCACCCGTACACCTTTGAAACAATCTATGGTTGACTAATTTAAACAAACTGCTAAAAACTAAAATATAAGCTAAAGTTGCCGTTTTCAACTAAACATTTCTCTTAGTGCTGTGCTATTTTCTTCCTATATCCGTTTCCACATATTGCTGCTAAGTTGAGATGCAAACAAAACACAAGTATTGTGACCTGTAGTTTGTAATAGCAGCTAGAAACATATCGTGAGATGAAATGCGTATTAAAAGCTTTCAAAAAATATATATGTATATTTATAGAAATGTCCACTGTCCACAAAATATTATCCGACAGAATAAAAAATGTTTCTATCGTTGAATACAACCCTCAGCAATGGGAGAAACTAAAAGTGTTCACAGATTAATTCGGAGTCTTTATTTAGTGATTATAAGCAATTTTTTTAAATGAGATAATTAGAATTGCGTTAATGGATTAAGTTTGGAACCATATCCCTACAAAACGTGTTTAATTCGCATAGATTGGCATAAGCCAAAAGTGGGGGTGCAAATAAATGGAGCCGGGTTAAAAGAAAAACATTTCGTAAACGCACTAGCACGCTGGAACCACTTGAGAGCCAAATAAGTATCAGTCTACCCTTTATTCGGGTACAAACAGTGCCTAATTACAAGCATTTTACAGCTAGCCAGCTCATCAAATATAGGTATGTCAGCTAAGGAAAATTGACTTACACACAAATTATATAGTATTCTTGTGGCCTGGCCGTCCATAATCGAAAATTATGCCTACGCCTAAGACGCTACTAAACAAATAATTTCATAGATGGTGCAAAAAAATCGGCATTTAAAGGGTTTATATTTAAATTTTAGTTATGGGCGTTTTTGTTTAAAGATAGCAACTGAAGAGCGTCTATAACCAAAAAATGAAACATATAATAAAGATTATACGCTGATATATATATATATATGTATATATATATGTATACATAGATAGATAGATATGGTGTTTGCTTGTAAATGATTCATTGAAAATATTTTTAGTTGTAAATCGTTACGGATAGCAGCTTACCAACTGTGGTCGCAATTGACCTTGCTTAAACGCCAAGTTTATGGTGCGCTTTATATATAACAAAAATCATAAAGTACTTTAGTCGGCCTAATCATTGATGGCATCTACATGGTGTAAACGGATAGTAAAAATAACACAAATGGAAACGGATAGTGATCAAAATAATGGAAGCGGAAATGGAAAACGGATATTGAAGTATAAAAGATTCAAAGATGTTATATTTTCTTACTACCACAATTGAGGCATGCAATTATTCACCGGGATCTGTAAAACTTTAAAGAAAAAATAGCGGATGCACTGAAATTTAAGCCATAAAATTTTCTATGGGGGCCTAAATTTTTTCACCGGGCTGAGGCCTCTGGCCCCCCTTTATCTTCGGGCCCGTTTGCTTTGCTGAGCCTTGGACTTACGCTTAGGCTTAGGTTTACGATTTTTTCAACGCTTAGGTTTAGGCTTAGCAGTATGCTTAATCTACCGTTTAGACCGTAGAAGTATTATTGACCAAAAGTTATAACGTTGTAAAAGCTTTCAGCACCATAGATAGCTATTTTCTCCAACATTTACAACAAAACTAAGCTTAAAACACAAAACAAACAATTCCAGGATGAAATAATCGTGAATAAACAAAAATCTTATTCTTTACGCAAAGCGTTGTTTAACCCTTTCTCACATGAATATTTTCTATTTCCCCTGAGACCTACTTTTATGCTAGGATTCGAACTCCAGTGACTGGAGTGGGAGGCGTATACCGTCACCACTCAGCTATAGGAGCTTGACGCTCGAGCCCGAGGGGGCTCTCGCGTCTTGTGGTGATTTAGTACTATGTATACGTGTTGCAATTGTTAAACACGGAGCGATATATATTATTTAACGTATATGCACTGCGCTGAGTTGCCTATAGGCAACTCAATGTGAGAAGGGGTTAACCTACCTTAAGTTCAGCTCATCCTTACGGTCGTTCAACACTGGGTAGAAACCACACGCGTCACTTTGTATAATCTTTGTACTTGAGTCACTCTCGGCGTCCCATGATCTTGACTCAAATTCACCATTGCGAATTTTACAATCCTCACAGTGCTGGGCAGTAGTCGCATCTGTGTCCATTAATCCAAGATATTTTGTTGTGTTCGATGGCAAAGCTTTGGGTTCGGCAGGTAAGTTTGCGTCAGGATAAGTAACCTCGTTAATTGATTGAGATAAAACAGACGTTCGGGTATCCGTGCAAATGGGTATACTTGAGCAGATATTTGAGGTAGACGAAACGTTTAACTCATTTGTGCTGTTGTTGTTTACATCTGGAGAAGCGGAACAGTTGGCATGAACCGGTTTTGTTGAAGATATGTTGGGGAAATGTGGAAAAAAATTAGGGGGCGCAGATGCAAATGATGTTGAATTTTTGTCTTGAGCGCTATGCTGGTTAAAAGGGTTTGTGTCATTCTTTGAGGAACAATCAACAATTTCAGAATTGTCTGTAAAATTGACGCCGGAGCTTAGGCGACCAGAGCACTCTGTGGGCTTTTCAGTACTGTCCCAACGGGAATCTGAAGCAAACGACTTTTGAACATGCAACACAGTTGTGGGAATCGCAACGTGAAACAACTGCAAACATTGCGTTCGAGACAAATCTGCAAGCAACTGACCATTAATTGCTAATATTCGATCACCTGCGGCAAGCCAACGTTTCTCACACAGGGGTGTGTCGTCACAACTGCAGTCATTTTGTACTGGTAAAGCCAGTGATCGAGCATATTTATTTCGTACGAACTCATTCGACGGTTGTTCAACTTTAGCATTTTCAGCACAGCTCCCGGGTTCAATTTGATGGATCCAAACGCCAGAAACAGGCTCATCGTCAGATTCGGCATCTATCCATACAGCCAGGCCGAGCCGTTCGTTAGGTTTATGGTTTAGGCTTACAGTAAATATTGAATTGGTTGACATGTCTTCTGGGGTCAGCAGGTTTTTTGGCATGGGTGAATACTGTATATCTTCTACATTTCTGTCGGATAACTCGTTTTGATTACTAACCATTTTTCGCTTTTGCCTGAAATAGTGATATCATTTTATATTTAAATACAGCTCTATGCCAAGCATATTTGAAAGTGAATTATTAAATTTACCACTTACAAAAAGTTTTTAGGCATTCAACGGGAAAGGCAGAAATTTTGAGCATATTTTCATGCCGAAAGGATACAACTAAAAATGCTTGGATATTTTCAGTTATTTGCTCACCCGAGCCATTGTTCTTCCAAAACAATGGATGGATTTTCGAAACTTTTGTATGGGGACCTTTGGGATCTCAAACAAATCGAAATTGCCAAAAATTCAAATTTGTGAATGTTGAATGACAAGAGGGATCATATATGAGCTGAAATATGCATGCGCAGAAAACGTCTGAGAGTGGCCGAATTCCCTATCAAAAGACAATCAAATACTGCAAAAAAATTCAAAATAGGTTCATTTCGGTGAAAGTGCACGCTAGGAAGAATAATGGTCAAGACCACTATGCCGTTTCACAGAAAAATTAAAAAAGTACAAAACACCGGGATCTCAACCATTTCGTTGAACAAGTATATATGCTCGATTAAACTTTTGTCAGTACAAACAACAATCCATATTCTGTCACAATATCTACAAAATTAAGAATATATAATATATAAATTTATATATTAATATATAAATAAATAAATAAATAAATATATATACAAAGATATATATTTATATATATATTTATTTATTTATTTATTTATATACGGCGCGAACTCACTAAAATCAGAATCTCGTTTACAAGCATCGGCTTTTATACCAAACAACGCAATAGTACAAAATCGAAGTTTGCGCAAAACACTTTCCTCAATAAGCAACAGTACACGTTTTTCTACAATCGTCACAGATGAATTTATAAGGATTTGTATTTCAGAGTGAAATCGAGGCGTAAACGTGTAACATATCTATTGAGTAATACGAAGATGCCACGAAGCGAAAACGCTAATGGGTTCGAAACTAAGTTGAAAATTATCTTGCGCCTTAACTTTGGGTTTCTGAAAGTCTGAAACAGGCCGTAGCCAGGTCACCTTGCTAAAGGGGCCAAATATTTTAGGAGGACATTCAAGGGTGTTCAATGACTTACATGCAAGGTTGAAAATCTTCTAGGTGAGGGTGAAAATTTTTTCAGAGGGGGTCAGCCCCCCTGCCCACCCTTGGCTACGGGCCCGTTCTGAAACCACAAAAACAATTTAGTAGAATTTTCGCAGAGCGCTAAATTGTTTTGTTTGTTAAAGCTTCGTTTAAATTCCTGTGGCGGATCACAAATTTCTGACGGCGGGCGCGCGCGCAATATATTGTCAAAAGATTTCGCGAGCGGAGTGAGTGAAAAGCCAAACCCAATTTTCGTGGCACAAAAGTAACAATTAGTATAAAATTCCTCCCCTCTATACATTTTAGTTTACTATTTTCCTAAGCCTAATCCTACCCTATTGAATCAAAAGTAAATGATACATGAGCGAACAGCTCTTTGGGTTCCGTATGGTACAAAATGTAGCCGGTACGCGTTGCATTTGGCCTACCCACCTTATTTAAAGGGTGGTCGCTGTTACACAAAATACCCCTAAAATAAACTATAAGTTGAGCATTTTTGGTGCCGGATACATACAGTGCCATTGCTCGCACAGGTTATACCACCCGTCTAAAAACGGGGTAGGAAAGTGCAACGTATGCCGGGCACCATTTGTACCATGCGGAACCCCAAGAGTTGTACACAGTTGTATCATCACTCTTGATTGGACTAAATCCAGTCATTAAGATATGAGAAGAACTTTTTGTAGCGGAAAGCATAACAGCGAAATATGCTAACCTTATTGCAGTATCACGAACACAACTACTTTCCAAGACGCGCAATAAACACTGCTCTAAGCTCATGGGGATCGATTTATAGTACAGAACAGCGACGATGTATCAAAAAGGTTATAATCTTCGAAATTTAAATCGCAACTCAGACTTTCGAAAAACTGAACTTTACATGAAAAAAGTTGTATTTTGAAATTTTTAACACAAAATGTCATAAAAACATAATAATTATGGTGTTTAAGTGAATAATGTATTGCCATATATATTGACAACACTTGATACTCGCTGTTCTCGGCGTTGTCAACAATGAACATAGGCCTACACAGTGCACCTGCAACCGTTTGACACAGTTGGTGATAAGTCTTGTAAGTCTTGTATTTGGGATAAATGTCTACAAAGTTGCTTTCAACTCCAGGGGTTCCGTTTAGCTGTTTGAAAGATTTGCTAATACGACTTTTTTGTCAGACGTGCACACAAAGGGAGGAATACTGGAGATATCATACATCCTCTTCTAATTCGTCGCCCATCAACTCGTCGATCGCCAACTTGTAATCCGATATTTCGCTACCTCAAGACTTTGTCACCAAACATTACAATTAGTCTATAGTAGAATGTGGGGCGACAAGTTGTCGGTCAACGAACAACAGCTTAATGCATTGGTTCAGACGTATATTAGCATATTATCAGATCCAGATCCTCATCAATGTAACAGCTACTCCGTAAACTCGGCCCCATAATCAGAAAAGGGCCAAGGTAAGCTGAGCTCGGAGCCTCGAAATAGATTTTGCTCTTTCCCACCTGTAGTGGTGGTGACCACCCCAGCAAATATCGCGAGACTTCAGCATGGTCTCAATTGAAAATCTGTGACCGCGTCAAGCATACTGGGTTAATCAAACGCACCGCAAACTTAAAACAAAAAAGCACAATAAAATTACTGCTCCGGTTTCTAAGCTTCCTAAATCCAATACCGTGTAGAACTATAACATTATTGAAACTTGTACGATAGCAATGAATTATAGACTGAAAATACGTAATTTTTGAGCAATACCTAATTTTTGAACTAAAATACCTAATTTTTTAATTAAAATACCTAATTTTTTAACTAAAATACCTAATTTTTCAACTAAAATACCTAATTTTTGAGCAATACCTAATTTTTCACCTAAAATACCTAATTTTTTAACTAAAATACCTAATTTTTTAACTAAAATACCTAATTTTTCAACTAAAATACCTAATTTTTTAACTAATATATCTAATTTTTGAACTAAAATACCTAATTTTTAACTAAAATACCTAATTTTTCAACTAAAATACCTAAATTTTAAACTTAAACAAGTAATTTCTAAACTAACTTCATCGCAATTATCTAATGCGTCACTCATAAGAAAATTTTTTTCACAAACATCAGACGAGAATTACAATTCGTTTGTCATCATAATGGTCAAAGCTCTGACCTTGTATAAAGTCATCTCGATAGTCGCTTTATGAGTCAAAATGTTTTCTATACGTTTCATTTCTCGAATACGCAAAAATTGTCGCATTCGTGTTAAGAAATTCAAACAGAATACATGAAAAAATCAAGCCGATACAGTTTAAAAGTTTACTAGCAAATTCATACTTTGGTTCCGTTCAACTAAGCCCTATAATGCAAAAATCACGAAACCTGTCGCTATCTGTCTTGATATAATTTCCTACACTTCAGGTGTTTTTGGTTCGGATTTTGAAAATTTTGGCACATTCGAGCTCATCATCACCTCCGCTGGTTATTGTGCCCCCAAATTTAAATTTTCTAAAAATTCTATTTCGAAGTCTTGAAAATACGAATAACACTTGTTATACGCGTCCATTTCAAATTTTGTGTCTAAATTGGGCAACTGATCACAATATTTAACGTTCAATATCGGTGCCATAAAATTATTCGTACTTATATAAGCATTTTATGGTTCAAATAGCCACAAGAGCTCCAACGACGGACGGATGCAAAAGGCTGCGAGTCGCGGTTACGTTGTCACCTTCACTAAAATTCCGTTCAGATTCGCCGGTACTGAATTTTTTATCTCACGCGAATCAAATTTAAAGTTTGCCGGTCGTTGTGATTCGCGTAAAATCTCGGTTTGACTCAACGTTATTTGCAATGAGCTACAAATCGTTTGCCAAAAAATTGAAAAAACTGGTTGCTTTACAATTGAGCAACAATCTCGTCAACATTCAGCCTTAGCTCTAGCTTTCCTCGCCCAAAAAACATTAATGGAGAAACATTACTGTTTCAAAATATACATGCAAATGGTAGGTAATTACACGCCACATGCGGCTTCAGATGCCAAATTTTTATCATTATCAAACTGCAAAAATTGTTTAAACGCTTTTGATTAAATATTTTTTCTGCGCTCATCTTTAAATTTACAAATGTATGCGTCGCTTTTAGAAATTCATCACCATTTTAAAAATTTCACCGCTACTAATAATAGATAGTTTAAAGCGCATAAAACGCTTGAAAATGTTCTATAATTTACACACGAAATTGTAATGTTTATCACATCAAACACCGTAAAGATCGATCATTTTTCCCGCGTAAAATTCTAAATGAAAAATTTCAGAACATCTAAAATGCAACGATAGCTTAGTGCTTACCGACCTATCGAGAAATTTAGATAGTTGGTGACCACGGCTTCGAAAAAAATATTGGTGCGCAAACCAGAATAAGCAAATCGTTAACGATGATTTAATACGGTAATGTTTTTACCTGACTAAACTGAATATGGCTGGGCGGGTCCGCAGCACCGCTGTCCCCTTCTCAACAGTCCCTCAGATGGTCAGTGTCATCGTGTTTATAATATTGCGACCGGGACAACCTTGAACATTTTATTGCAATCAAATTTTAGCAAAAACAAAACAACATTTCACAGTTGAAACAAATGTCGCGCAACTGTGAAAAGTTGTTTGTCACCTAAAGCATTTTGTCAAAATTAGTGACAGTATATTCTCAAATGTGCGCAGCTTTTTTCGTTGCCACGTCAGTGATTTATTTGGTACTCAACGAACAAATATTATTCAAGTAGGATTTAATTCGAAATCACATTTTCAAACAAAAAACCGCTTCCGCAACCAGGAATTTTTAGTAGAGAGGGGTAAAAAGATGTTAAGGAATGGCTGGTAAGACGTTCTCAACGTGGAATTGTTTAGAACCTGTACCAAAATTTATGGGCTGAAGAGGCGAAGATATCCGCAGGCAAAGCTAGTCTGCAATAGTTTGAGAATTGCTAAACATTGTAAACAACTGGGACCATGAGTACTAATTTAGATAACTGATTCATCAACGGTTAATCGTTGCTATAATTACGGAAGACTGAAAGACTGAAGCGAGGTAAAACAGATAGAACTCCATAGCAATGAATTTCATTTTTTCAATAAAAATAATTAATGTGACATATTTGAATGTCTCAAGAGCGTGCAGGGTGCTAAACATTGCTGCCAAACAAAAAAAGCATTTTTGCTAGCGCTGACTCAGGAGCAAGCAATGGGCCCGTAGCCAGAGATAGAGCAAGGTTTGCTCTGTCTTCCCGCTCCTGAAAAATTTGTGGCCCTCTAAAAAGTTTTAAAGTTGCTTGTAAATCATCACAAACGCTTGTATGCTCCTCCTAAAACAATTTCCAGCTGCCCATAGTAAGTTGTGCTGGCTTACAAGCGTGAATAATCATCTGTTCTCCAAAAGTCACAGAGTAATAGTACCTATCGTTAGTTTGCTTTATACTGAATGTCAATTTACCAGCCATCCTTAGTTTTTTAAACAAAACCCTACCACTAACTAAACATACCCTTGTGGCCTTTGGAACTTACCTCGCAGTTTGGCAATCACTTCGATCATGAGTTATCATATCAAGATCGAATTCGTGACCATTTTCCTCACCAAGTGACTGCTTAATTTTGGTATTCGTGTTACAAAGTGTTGAATTAGAAACAACCGATGATTGATTCCACTTCATAACGAAAATATGACGTTGCGACTGTGACCATTGAACAGAACGACGCGAATAGTTGATTGATTCTGAATCAGCGTTGCAATACGCGTCGGTTGATACAGAGCCAAAATCGGCCAAATTACATTTAGCCGTGTTGCATATTATTGATGCTTGGGCATTGTCGGTAATTACATTCTGAAATAAAACGAGGCAACCAGAATTGAACAAGCTTGGCCTAAAAACTTATTTTGAAACTTGTACACTTCAATGTAAGAATCTGTGCAGCGTGCCAAATTTTAATACGCTCAGATTGGGTTACATTTTTCCTAGACATAAAGTTTCAACGGCCCATGTATAGAACAGGGCCGGAACAGTAGTATAAGCATATTCCTAAGCCTAAGCCTAAGCGTATAGATAAGCGTATTCCTAAGCCTAAGCCTAAACCTAAGCAAAAAAATTAGTGTAATGCTTAAACTGACAGTATTATAGTCTGTCCCGAAAACGATCCGGCCCTGTTCTATACATGGGCCGTTTAAACAGTGCAGTAAAAAATGTGGCCAAATGAATTTAACGAAAAGTGGTCTATCATTTAAATCTTCACTGGTTCATGATCGCAAACCAACAAGAAACAAAAAAGTGACTCTTAAGTTAAATGAGATTAGCAAAATTTAGAACAAAATCCCATTAATTTTCAACAGATATTAACAGAAAGTTATACTTGTAATTTCGTGTAACTCTTTCAAAAATATTGGAGATACTAACGCTAAATAGCCTAATGAAATATGTGTCATAGCAAATGCTCTTAGACCACTAACGTAATAAAAAAATTTGCTTAACCAATATCGAGGTTTTTTTAAGACCTAAAATTTACTGCAAAAAAACATTTCAACTTCATGCCTTATCAGCTTTATTATTCTTTTCGCCAGTAGGCTGTAACGATGTCAAAAGTGGTGATTAACTTTACATTCAATAGAAGTGTAACAAAAATGCACGCTCACTGGCGGATGACTTTTTTAGAGTCCAGTTTGAATTAATCAAGAAACGTGAGCCTAATCTTAAGCCAATTGCAATTTCCACAATATCATGCGTACACCAGGTGACTTTTGAGGCTCTAGTATGCAGCGCATTTAAGCCAAAAAAACTTCAGTGCGCTGCACACAGAGAAGCCGAAAAAGCTTAAGGGCGCTGCACACTACCCCATCAAAAGTCAATGGTGTACGTATATTGTGGAAATTGCAACAGCGGCCCAATCCCTAAGGTGCACAGTCCCCCTGTCTCGCAGTGGTCCGTCCCCAATAACTAACATGGGCCGCTTTTTCAATAGAGCTTATTTCGGAAAATAATCACCATAACCATTCAATACAATGTTTGTAGGTCAAATTGTTCAAAAACTTGATCGGACTTAGCATTTTGAAAAAAAAAACTCGAGGGAAGACCAAAACAAAATCGAGCGTGGTTTCAATTCTCCTTTCGGAGGTTCGCAAACAACCATATCAACAAGGATTTTAGGAACACGCGACCCCCTTTTCACTCTGTGATAACGCGTTTGACTTATATACAAAAAACAGCCAACCCGACTGGAACCAGAACAAACACCGGTGAAAAGTTCGCTTGACCAGCAAAAGCGAAACGGCCGACGCACAACGCAATTTTTATTGGCAAAGTTGGAAAACGTTTGCAAGTTGTTGCGCTGGTAAACAAAAACATAATTTTAAATGGAATGATAGCGACGAAATTTTACTGTGTGAACAGACGTCTTTGAGAAGAGTGGACAAAATACAACGATATGAATAAAACCAATGGTAAGATTGATAAGTGGTCGATATGCTAAAATGGAGGAAGTGAAGAACGGAAGGCCTTCTAAAGATATGCATTGTAGGCAGTGGTGTAGTTGCGAAAGCTGTAGAATAATTTGTGACTATAGAACGCGCAGGCTTAAACTTGCGAAATACGTTCAAGAAAAGCGGACAAAACTGATTCTCAAAAGTGAGTTCGTAGCCAAAAAGGGACCTGGCGGTCAGTGCCGGAACAGACAGGGGTGAGGGCTCGCCCAAACTCCAGGGTGTAATCCAAGCTCGCGAGCGAAAAGTCGGACGCATTTTAAACCTTTGGCGGTCTTTGTTTCAACCGGTTAGGGTGTGGTCCCTTTATGTGTGGGGCCCCCAAATAGGGGTTATGGGTAAAAGCAAACGTTTGTTTCGTTTTAAACTTATTTATTAAAAAAATTTGAGTCATAAATTGATAGGCTTGTAGTCAGTCATTGTTTCGGATGACTTAATACAAGAGAGGTTGAAATTTTCATACGATGGCAAAAAATTCTTCTGGGGACACTGAGCGAGCTTCCCGCTGGCTACTGGTTCGATTGATGGAAACTTCGGTGCCTCTGCTTGCCTCACTTGTCTGATGGCAAATGAGGCAAATGTATCAATTTGTCCTATCTATTCCAGCTCCCACGCCACGAACCTGCCGATAAGTTTTGCCAAACAATCATATGGCTTAGTACAACCACCCGAACCTTGTACATTAGTCAAATTAACGCACAGCGCATGCGTCTAAAGCTTGAATTTGTGTTTATATGCATTGGTATAGCCAGGATTTTAGAAACGATCGGTTAGGCTCTACAAAAATTTCGACGAAAAATCCATGAAAAAAGTTCTTCAAAACGCCTGAACAGAAACAAAATGGGGAATTTGAATCGGCAACTCGCCTATCTACAGCCGTTCTGTAGCCAGCTCACCTTGCGAGGGTGGGCTAAAACATTTCCGGGATGGGCATATAAGGGTTTCGAAGACTTACAAGCAAGGAGTTAAAAGTTTTGTACCGGACCAAAATTCTTCCAAGGGGCTAAGTCTCCTCTGCCCCCCTGACTGATGACCCGATCTACGCCCTTGTATATGTAGACCTACACACGAAAACACTGCAACGCCTGTCTACTCAAATCAGGTCTGCAGTATGAATGTGCGTCGAATTGAATTATTGAAGTATTAGGTTTTGCTTAAAGAGCAAAGCTTATTTATGCTACAGCTTCAGTGAGCTAATAATCAGCTTTTAAATAGCATATTTATACTAACGATACGTAGCGGATAATTCAAGAATTTCTGACCGATGAACTGTGACTAAAGTGAACCAGAAAATGGCTTACATTCGTGATGGAAATGCAGGGAGCACTAGCGGATGCAGAGGGGGGCGGAAGAGCGTACGCTTCCCCCGTCAGAATTTTTTTATGTTAAAATGGTAACGTCTCTACCTTACAATTTGTTCCCCACAGAAAATTTTCTTTAAAAACACAATTTTTCCCGCAGAATTTTTTGTGATAAAATGGTAAGGTGACTCACTACCTTGTAATTTTTCGCTCTCAGAAAATTTTTTGGTGATAAAATGATAAGGTCCCTTCCTTACAATTTGTGCGTTCATAACATTTGCCAGCCCGCCTTCCGTCAAAACTTTTTGGATCCGCCTCCAACAGGGGGCGATATATGTTCGTGAAGTTACTCTAAGGACGAAAAAATTACAGGTCTTTTTAAAGGTTTTAAAATTACAAACTGTTGACTCTTGGGTAGCAATAACTTTTCTCGCCAGCTACGCACGCTCGAGAATCGAGCAAGCAATCATTTTTTACAGTTGCGTTACTTTTAATTTATTTTACAAAAATTTCACTTTGAAGTTATATCTTCGCGAAATAAAATAATAGAAACGCAACTGTAAACTTAGGTTTTAAGCAGCAGCTTGTTATATTCACAAATTTTATTTTCACACCGGCTAATGTGAAGAACAGGGGCGGCACAGTATTATAAGCTTATTCCTAAGCCTAAGCCTAAGCCAAGCAAAAAATTAGTCTAAACCTTAAGCTTATTCTATTCATGTCCCACAGAAAAACGTTCCGCCCCTGATCTTTAAATGTGCCTTCACACCATACAACGCATATTTCCCCAAGTTGTTTCACCAACCATATGTTTCAGCTACAATTACTGGCCCGGCCGTAGATTTAGAAAAAGCCTCTCTATAGTTCAATATGCATCGCAATCAATAGAAATCAAACAGACTGGAAATTTATTTGGGTGACAATACAAATGTAAACAAACGCCAAATATAGTTGAAGTACTAAACGACCGGTAAATGCTAAATATTATCCAGCAAATAACCTATATAAATGAGTGCAAGGTCAGACGGAAATATATATGTAAAGGTTAGAGGTCGCACAATTTTACACATTCGACGGTTTCAGTCTAAATTTTTTTATTAAATTTCACTGCGGTCCAAGCAATTTGTAAATGTTTCGGGATTAATAATTTTTCAAGGAGCTGACCGCTATCTTCAAATTTATCACTAAACAGTGAATGACATTAAAAAATTTCATCTTCCAAGAAAATTGAATGGCTGCGTTAAATTTCTCATTGAAAACTTTCAGCTTCAGGATATATTTTAAAAGGTTCTGAAAGTTGGGTTCCCAACGGCACCGGACAGTTACGGACGGCGTCGGACGTCATTAACAGTATAGCGCCACCCTAATTGTTTCTTGAAACGTAGACTTAATGATGTAATTGAATCAAAGTCGGGGCACAGCTGTGACCAAATTATAACAAAGAGGATCGTATATGGTATACATTAAATTGTTTCAACAAAAGTATATCTTATAAATAGAAATGAATGTTTTTTACTTCCTGGCAGGGTGTAAGGATAGTAAAATAACTGAAACGGATAGCGATCAAAATAGCGGAAACGGAAAACGGATACTGGAGTATAAAAGTTTGAAAAATCTTTTATTTTTCTGCCAACATAATTAAGGCATGAAAATATTCACTTGGCTTTGTAAAATTTCTGAAAAAAAAACTAGCGGACGAACCGAAATTTATAAGATTTTGGACGAACTTTGTAATTTTTATTTCATATAGAATAATTGCAGCAGTTAAATGTAATAAAAAATGCGACTTATATACGTTGATTTTTAACGAATTTTGTGCAGAACATTAACATAATTTCCTGTACTTATCTAACGGAAACACAAACCCATTTTTACCGGAAACGAATACCCGGTTACACTCTGCTTCCTGGTGATCTGATTCCCTAATTTGTGCAAATAAAAAATTTTAACCAACACTGTATGAAGAGGTTGTTATTAAATCATCGAGAAAACGAAAATTAATTACAAATAAATGTGTTTAAGATGATATTCAGTGTTACACTTCGTCACTCTTGCAATTTTTAAGTGTGATTTGAGTAGATAAAAATGAAATCAATTTACAGACTTGAATTAAAATGAAAGGTAAATTGCAAATGTATACCGATACAGTTCAGTTCCGGGCCATGATCGCGCCACGTGTGTATAGTATTAGTATATTATGTATATGTCGTAGACCAATATGCTATCAGACAAATTACTAATTGGCCTAGGCCAATCTCCTTCTTTGCATAATAGCAGTTTCGCCTAAGCTAAACTGCTATTACACTTATAGACTAATCCGGTTTGATTATTTAGACAGACAGAATACCGGTAACAAATCAGCGTTGGTTTTACATTACTGTTGTTTTGCTACATCTTACAATCACAATTTGGCCTAGGCCAATCTGCCTTTTGCTCATAATAGCAGATTGTCGTGAACCAATTGGTAATTAGCCTAAATAGCACATTGGCATACGACATACAGAGCTGTACATTACCCGCGGGTATCCACGGGTAACGAGGTTACAGTTTAGAAAATTTTGACGAGGATATACCCGCGGGTAAAAATTTGTGACTCTTTACCACCCTAAAATTTTTATAACAAACTTGAAACCAGATAATGCAGAAAAATTTACACTCCTGAAATGTGCTGTTAAATCGAAAAATAATTGTGGGATTTTTACAGGCAGCAACAATATATGGTATACCATTTGTTCACATTCTTCGTGTTCCTATATAAGTTATATTTTTCTTTTGTGTGGAAGAATATGTTTACAGCTATCTGAAAGAGGTCTTAAGACAAATTGCGTCGAAACCGTAAAGAAATGTGTGATTTATGCCCTCTAAGTTTTTAAATACAACGATTTTGTAGAGACTAGAATGTTTTGATTCAAAGATCACCCATCGGCAAACAACCTCGTTTTAACGATAATAGGTGTAATGTGCAACATTGACAGGTGTTACATTTTTTACTTAATGGTTTGTTTTGAAAGTTACTGACAAAGAGTTTTTGTAACGTAAATCGAGCAAGTCACATCTATGCACTGTAAAATTACACAATTGTATTGAACGAAGAAGAAAAATAAGCGCAGGTAAGGTCGGTAACAGTTACCGTAGACATAACGTAAAATTTCAACCTAACTGATTTTTCTGGGGACAAAAATGCACAGAAAAATGCCGCTGTGACAGCGGCCCCTTCGGCGCCACAGTATTTGTCGGTAACCTTAAATACACAATGCATAATACAGGTATTACGCAGCTCCTCTTCCCGACTCTAGCACGGCTTAACCCCCCTGTATACATAGAGCGAAAGCATCCTTAAGCCAGAAAGAGTACAAAGGATTATCTGCAACAGTAGCTTTTAGCGCTTTATCTAACTTTATTTAATAACACAATTATTGATTGTTCAAAATTGGGTCTCAAAGCCAGAATGGGGTCAGGGCAAGCTCTGCCGTCCTGTCAAAATTAGGTATGCCCCTTTAAAAACATTCCAGCCTCGATTGTAAGTGGTCTAAAATTCTTGTATGCCCCACTTACAACTTTCTGTCTCCTGTCAAAGTGAGCTGGTTTGAGCCTGGCAACACTTGAGTTTATGGTCGAATGAGGATTCACCAACCAGGTTTGATTAAATTAAACGAACCAAATAATGCCAATAGTAAATCATTTAGCATAATTTGAAGTATCGGTTGCTGGTTTTTATGATGTCACAAACAAGAAGAAAGTTTATGGTGAAGCGATCTGTGACCAAAATACTCTAGAAAATATATCACGAAAGAAGGAGTAAGCTGCAAAAAGCGGCATGCTTATCGTTTGGTCACACTCCCGAAAATCATCCGTTAAAACAGTGGCGGATCGCGGGAGGCCATCCGTGACTCGCCACCCATGAACAGGGAACAACACCAAAATTTTGCGTTAATATATTTAAAACAAACTCGCTCCACAAGCTTTTTTCACTAATATATCTTGTGCACCCTACATTGTAAAAAAAGTTCTGCATCCTTGTGCTACTGCCAAGCAACAAAATTTTTAGATAAACTTTCGATGCCAGAGGAGCTACCAAAATTCATCCCATTTGAGGGGTCCCCACCCCAAAGAAATGCTCCCACGATAACAAGATTATAAACAAAAAATTTGAAAAATACTTTGATGGGGGCCCGACCCCGGATTTTTGAGGAGGCCTACCCTAGCCTACTCCGGCACTGCAATTTTGAATTAAAAATGTCAAATTTGAAGCAATGTTTCGTGTTTCATATATATAAGGATCCACACAGTGAAAGCTTGTGACTGATGTTTGACATGGGCGCCGGGTAGGTTCGTGCAGGTGATACAACTGTACCCCACTGTACCCCCTAAGCAATTGTTATTTCTAGCACTTTTGGCTGGCTACGGGTCGTGTTTCCATCATTCGAACAGTGAATAATGATGCAAAATGTTGCAATATACCTTATGATTGCAGATTGTCCGGTGGTAAAAATTCAAATCTAGCATCCGACCACGCTTTAACTGGCATATTGGCTTCCACGAATGACTCTTGTAATGGTTCCGATTAATTTGAAGGTACGGTTCAGCAGATTTCAATATATCACTTGTATCGTTATCACATTGCCCTAAAATAGTTAATCTTTTGTCAATAGATAAAAATTTTCGAACAAACTTCAATTAGGTCAGACAGAGTTCGATTACTCCTTGTTTGTTCCATGTTATACTAGCGTGAAACCGGCGCCGCAACTGGGAGGGAACGAAAAGGAGCTGCCACTTCTTCTCCTATGGATGTAGTCTGGTTTGCGTTATGCGCTTGCGTGAGCGGCAATTCAGGTCAAAGCCAATGCGCTTCCAAAATGAAGAAAATGTTGAAAGTTTTTCAAATGAATACTTTATGATTATCGTTACGAGGGTAAGCGATCCAAGCAACAGACCTAATTTTAGTTCTGTAGTGACTCGAATAACAAGGGGTAATGAGAAGGTGCCCCCATTTTGAGTCCGAATGAATAAAGTTGCGCGGGTAAAAAAATATAATTTCCATGAGTGAAGCGCAACGCGGGTTAAAAATTTTTCTGTAGTGACCCGAATAAGAGGTGGACTGATATTTATTTGGCCTCTACAGAGGGTTCCTTTCCCTGTTATTCGGTTACGGACTGTTATTTATTTTTAGCCCACGCTGCGCCACCCATCGATCCGTTGAATTAAACGTTCATTTGTCTTGTGTCAATAGCTTGAGCGATCATGCAAGGTTATACTTGAGAATGTAGTTTCAAAATTTAAGTATACTTTAAAGATTAGAACTCAAAATATTCGGTCCTGGAGTCATTTATCTGCTACAATTAGGGATAATTGATATTTATGGACTTTAATTAGGGTTTACTGACTCCATCCGCTTACGGTCTGTTATCAGGGATACGGACACAAACTGATTAAATGGGGACCCCCTCTTATTATTCCCCCTCTTATTCAGGTCACCACAGTACCCACTTACACCTCTGAATGATACCAAAGCATAATTATGGCTTAGACTGGTAAGATATATAAAAAGACACTCGAACAACTCGCGTAAACTTTATGAAATCCAAAAAAATGAACAGTCATGGCAATCAACAAAAACGATTCGAAGCAAGTCCAGTTGTACCCAAAAGAAACAATATGAAAAATGAAGGGCGGTGGCTTTGACTAACCTAATGTAAATTAAAAATAAATAACAGTTCGTAATCGAATAACAGGGAATGCCCTTTACAGAAGGAAAATAAACATCAGTCCCCACTCTAATTTGGGTAACTACATTACTAAAAGTCAAACTAAATGTTGATACTGATAGAACGCCGTATTGTCGAAGATATATGACTTACTTAAGTTTTCCAATGATCCTGTTTGCTTCACGTTATCAGCGTTCGGTTCGAATATCACATTTGAACCAGCCTCATCATTTCCATTCGCCGAGCTAAAAATAGCACCATACATCATTTCTCAACTTATTTCAGATTTATACAACATCCCACAGGAGTGCAGCCGTTTTTATTATTCCTCAGGCTCACCCCATTTCCAATTTTTTCACAAATCACGGCACAAAATTTGAAAAAGCGTTTTTAAATTTAGTGGTCTTAAAGAATGGCGCACTCAAATCGGGCCCGTAGCCAGAGTTGACAGGGCGGGCTCAACCCCCCTCTCTTCTGGAAGGATTTTGAATGCCACTGGAAATTTTTTATCTTTGATTGTAAGTCATCGAAAAGTCGAAAAATGTTTAGACCCCCCGTAGCAAGGTGGGCCGGCTACGGTCCTGACTCAAATACCTAAACGAACAAGCGTGACAACCTTGGCTACTTGTAAACGGTCAGAAACAGGGGCGCTGCAAGAGAGGGGCCGGTGGACCGTATATCGGAATTTCAAACCCCAAAATTTTGTATTGAGATTGAATGCTAAAATTGTGTCAGAGGTCTTATAGCCATGCTTGCAGCTCTCCGTCGTTATAACCGTTGATATGCCGATTAATCATAAATATAGTCTTTCAAAGATTTGGTGCGGCAGTTTTTAACGCCAGTCCCATTTGTAGGTACATCATTAGCTATTTAGTTTATTTTTACCTCTCACTAATTCCACTGGAATCTGACATTGGATCACCGTCTCGACCAGTTGTTTCAAAATAACGTCGTCGTACAGTCAAAACAATTTGTTCAAACTTTTTCGCTCGTTTAATCGTATGCAACGCTTGTTGATTTGTTGTGCCCAACAGGCTTCGACCGCAAACTTCGATAATTTCGTCCCCTGAAAACGAAAATTTGTAAGTCTTACAGTTGAATCGAGCATTTTAGTTTGAAACGAGCTAAGTGAATTACTTAAGTAGTTAATTTGAGTTGGCACACGTAGTTATTAACAGAAATAGTTTTGTCTGTTATCTGAAGCAACCATGCCCCCTTGGGCCGTTCTGGCTATGCTCTCTGATTTATAATACTGTTTTGTAATATTTTTATAACTTCCTTGCAGTTTCGTTAGGCGAGGCTGAAACTGTTCTAGAATAACATAATTTTTTAAATGGGGTGAGCCCCGCATTGACACCCTCTGGCTACGGGCTAAGTTTTGTTCATCTGTTTTGCTTTAAGTTAGAAACTGAATTTCATTTTGTAATATTTTTATAACTTTTTGTTGCGTTTAAAATAACAGCTGGCAGCCAGCTCACCTTGCAAGGGCGGCTAAACATTTTTAGGAGGTATATACAAGGATTTCGACGACTTATATGCGAGGCTGAAACTGTTGTAGGAAAACATAATTTTTTTAAACGAGGTGAGCCCCGCATTGACCCCCTAAGGCTAAGGGCTAAGTTTTTGTTCAACTGATCTGCGTAAGTTATCAGAATAGAAACATTTTGGAAACAGGATTTTACTCAGTGATCCTGGTGGTTTGTTTAGCGTCAGATATGGAAATAGTTTAGTATTCAAGGACAATTTCACGAGACGCCAGCGGCGTCGAGCGAAAATACATAGCTAATGGCAATGGGGCCTCCCTAGGACGTAGTCACTGACTTTTCATTCCGAAATAGTAATTCATGGGCGGAGGTACGGAATATAGACTCCTCTAGAAATTTAATAAAAAATAGTTCATTTTATACATTTCGACGCGTTGAGTTCAGCGGTGCTATTTTTGGCGCTGCAGAACCCCCGGTTCTATAGTTATGGCCGTTTAAATTTCAACTTTTTACTATATTAAACATGTACAAACGTCAATCAAATTTGCTTAAGGAATAAACCTGGTAAAAGTCATCTACTACGAACATGTGAATGATAGATACTTGCTTTTCTAATCTGTGCGGTTTGCACTACAATTTCGAGGGCCACAACTTTTTAACCCTTAGTCATGCAGCCACAAAAAAGGTACCGTTGAATTCAGTTCGTCGAGATCTATACGGTGGACCAATAATTATTAATATCCTAAGGGGCCCAGATTCCGTACCTCCGCCCAGTCCTGGTTATACCGGGCCCATATCCAATAAGGGGCCAGGGGTTGCTTACCCCCTTTAAAAATTGCTCGTTCTTGGAAAGTTTCAACCTTACTAACGAACCTTGTGACACGTTTCCGTGTCCCGCCTGACAGCGGCGCCGGAAGCAAACTAGTATTGGGTAGCACAATTCTGCCTAAAATGTTCGCATGCTAGAGTGCTATTTTGCCAAAATCACATTGTTTTACCAAAAAAAGTAACAGACAAGATGCTACAGTAAAATGAAGTCATGTATTTTGCTGTTAGTTCAAAGCGTAAATCTTTAATATGGGGTTCGGATGTGTCGGTGGAAAAGAAGTTCGACAGTTTGATATTGCGAGCTCTGGACAGTTACCCTATCAGGCTGGGCTGTCTATGTTCGTGGGGCTGCGCAAAAAGTTGCCGTGACCAGGATTCGAACCTGGGTTATTACGGCCACAACGTAATGTCCTAACCACTAGACGATCACGGCCAGCAATTTTGCTCTTAATATATGTTTCCATACCAATACGCAAAGCTCTATACAAACTGAAAGTCATCATTGTACACCTTTTGTCGAATTAACACTGATATCTCTACTTGCGTTTTGTGTGTGTCTTCTTTACAAGTTATCGCCTTATGCCTGTACACAGTTTTAAATCTTTATGAGATACACCCACTACATTTATAAAAACGGTACTGAGCGGGGATTCGTCGAATAGTGGTGAAGCGACGGGTCTTCCACACATTTGGTACGGGTCTTCCACACATTTGGTACGGGTCTTCCACACATTTGGTGTGCATTCAATTCTTAGTCTGACAAACATTTAGCATATTCAACGCTGCCAATGTCGGCAATGCAATTAAACGGAGCCGGTAATTCTCAAAAGTTCGAAACATTTCGGCGAATTGAGTTCAACTTTTCCATTCGTACGGTTGCTTTACCAACGGTTCAAGAGTTCTGGCCAACAAAGAAAACACGCGCAGACACAGATTTGAAGAGGAAATATCTACCACGACATATTTGCAAAATATAAGCTTTACCAGGTTCATTAATTTGGTACATAGTTGTTCGTTGTTAGCAAAAAACTTAAAATTCAAAATTCACCAATTTTGTGCCTGGGACAATAAAAGCCTATAAATGGTACCACTGAGCTTAGCGCGTCGAGATGTAAAAAATAGACATTTCATTACAGTCTTTGTTGGATCCAGATTTCGTATGATTGCCTCAGAAGCTTCACATGGGGAAGCCGTACAATCGGTGAAAGAAAAAAATCTCGCGAACGAAACGAGCCAGAAACCAAATGCAATGTTAATAAATTTCAACTGATTCAACCGCTAAGAGCGGATGGTGTAGACTCTAACAATACCAAAATGACCATGTGATTACTGCATAATGCGAGACAACACGGGCGAAGATATTTGTCGCCAAATGGAAGAATTTTTAAATATTTTAAATTAACACCTTTCATAAAATTCGAATCCAGAAGGATGCAAATATGGCATTTTTGCAAAACAATATGAATGAGTGCCACCGTAGTTGCGCAGATATATGAATCTCATTCAATTGACATTCATAGGGTTATATCTCCTTCCGTAATTTTTGCACATGCGATAAAATGTACTATTACAAGCTGTCCCGCTGGATCTAAGAGTTTAAAAAGTTTCTTTAAATTGACTATATATACCTTCTCAAAATGAAATCCTGGCTACACCCGAGTTGTGAAGTTTGACAGTCTTACGAGCCTACGATCTAATATATATCGTAATCATAAAGACGTTGCTAAGATTCATTTAGGGAGCGCGGGCATGACGTCACGTAAAAGAGCATTTTTTGGATTCTCGAAATTGGAAGGCTATTCTATTAAAAGCCGTTAAAGTGTTTTTGCGTCTCCAGAGAAATATCGGGAGATATTACCCTCTATTCGTCCACATATGCGTTGCTATTCCTCCAATTATCAGTACTGGCACTATGATAGTCGATCTTTCCCCAAACAAGTCCAGTCCAATCAGACCCCATAAAACGTTTCACAGCTCTATAACTTGGCATTCAGAAAACATTTTTGTTTGCCAACATGGGAGGCCTCATGGGTTGGGTGCTCCCTATTGATTGCTTGGGTAACGGCGTTTCTGCGGGCACTACCCTTTGTATACGCACCTGATTCCAATCTAATACAGTACCTGGTTGCAATTCACCGCACTGTGCAGCAAGTCCATTAGCAAATATTCGTTTAACAAATATACCCATCGCACCACGTGGTGAATCGACTCCACCAACGATGCTGAATCCAAGCGGTTTTCGTACCGTTCGAGTTGCTAACGGATGTTTTGAATTTTTTACAATATCACATCCGCGTTCTAATTGGTTATTTTGTGTGATAACAATTTTCCGACATAGAAATCTGTTTGCGGAAGTAGAATTTAGACTTCTGCCAGGCGGCTGTGAGACATGTTTTGATGGGTCGGTGTCGGACTTGAACAGCGATGGCATATTTTGGTAAGTGGTTTTTTGTTTGTTTCTAATATATTATTTTATATAATATATATTATTTTAACTTGTATTAATTGTGTATGACGTCTAAAATAGAAAACAACAAACAACACTACTGTAGCGACCCGAATAAGTGGAGGGTAATAAGAGGGGTTCCCAATTTTCGGTCCCAATCAATAGGAGTCTGTATCCCTAATAAGAGTCCGTAAGCGGATAGAGTATGGCTCCAGTACCAATTTTCGGTCCCAATCAATAGGAGTCTGTATCCCTAATAAGAGTCCGTAAGCGGATAGAGTATGGCTCCAGCACCAAATACAGTTGAGTTCGAAACTTTAAAGCATACTTAAGTTTTGAAAGAACATTCCTAACTATAACTTTGCATTATCGCTCAAGCTTTTGATGCAAGGCAAAAAAAGTTTAATTGAACGGATAGTTGCAATACCGGATATATATCAGTAACGAAGGGTGGCGGGGGCGGGTTGAAAATAAAAAACAGTCCATAGCCGAATAACAGGGGTACACTCTGGATAGGTCAAATAAGTATCAGCTCCCCCTCTTATTCGGGTCACTACAGTATATTCGCTGGCGCTGGTAAGACTTTTGCTTGGACTGTCTATTGCTTATCCCAGTTCTGCTACGCTTTTTTCCACATTTGAAATTAAGCCTTGAACGTAAGCAAAGACTAAGGTAAAGACTAACGCAAAGGTACGCATTTTCCTAAACAAAATAAGTCTGTTAGCGTCAATGTGGGTAACAGTGTAGAAAAGCCAAAACTCCTGGTTGTCTGTCATCCATTGACCTTTACAACCAATGTTGACAATAATCGATAACACAAAGGTTCGTGTTGTAAGATTTTAGTTACTCTAAAATTAACTAAGGCGCTACTTGTATGCTATACTATGAATATTTTACGTCAGTGACAACTAAACACAGGCGGAAATAAGATCATATCTGTATTATTTGTCAAAATTAATCACCCGTAAGTGATATCAACAATTATTATCATTTTTGTTTAACTGGCCGCAGTTCCACAATTTTACTACGTTAAAAAGATAAATAAAGTTTAAAGCTGTATTTCTGTGTTTTACCATAAACCTCTATGGTAATTACGGTCAACGTAGGTTCGTCTTGAATTCAGGCACGTAGCCAGCTCACCTTGCTAAGGGTGCTAAACATTTTTCAGGAGAAGCATACAAGGGTTTTCGACGACTTACCTACAAGCAACGTTGAAAATGTTCTATCGGCACTAAAGGATTGTCATCCGGGGCGTCCACAGAAAATTATATTTGGGGGGGCACCGAATAATTTTGGGGCGACTACAATTGCAATTCAAGATTGTTCGCTTTTAGAAAGATTGTTTTGGGTGGGACACCAGTAAAATTTGGAAGGCACGCCCCCAGTGCCCACCGTAGAGACGCCCTTGAATACCTTCCGAGGTTCCCGATTTTTAAAGCAATCGCAAAGTCTCCAATTCTTACAAGCTCAAGCCCCAAGGCAGAAAAATACGCTTAAATTTCCAAAAGCCCCAAAAATATCTCAGATCACGTAACACGCTTGAATCCAGGAATAAACCATAGAATCTGACAATCACGGCTCCAACAGAAGGTGTTCTCTAGAATGCCGACCGTAGTCATTTGTTAGACAATGTCTCGATTCTGCTGAACCAGATATGACGCAGCTTTTCTTACCGTTCAAGGAAAATTATTTACACATGGTGGAAACTTAAGTTGATATCTTAACATGTGAAAACAGACCAATGTTTAGAACAGGTACGTGTAAAAGTAGTATAAACATATTTCTAAGCCTAAGCGCAAGAATCAGCCTATACCTCAGCGTAAGCTTAAGCAAAAAAATGAGTCTAAAGCTTACTCTATTGCAGTCTCACAAAAACGTTCCGCCCATGATTTTTACATGAGTTTGAAAATTGAATGATCCCAAATGGTCATGGTATGGTTTCATAAGGCGGCCTGTCATACGAAAACTGGGTTACAACTGTTCTTTGTTTAAAAACAGCATGTTTGAGAAAGTATATAAATTTGACAGGCTAGACCTTGTGTCGTGTGCGCAGTACAATTATTGCCGAAAACATCGCACGAACGGCGTTAAAAACTACAGCGCAGTTAAAATGTGAACTTGATACAGTATTAATAATTGAGAAATCACTATTTATTATAAACACCGTAATGTATAACATAACTTTTGCATTTGAAAGTGCACTTCCGTACAAAGTATTAACAGAACCTAACGGAATGTATTACACCAAGTGAAAACTATTGCAATAAAACAAAAAAATATGAAGACCCGTTCGCACGAGCAAGTTTTTGTGGCGAGAACTCGCAGCTGCAACTTGCACCAAATACTTACAGCTGCAAGTATTTTCAAAAGAATATTCCGATTGACCAATCAAACTGCAGGTACAAGAAATTCAATCGAGTTGCAACTGCGTTCACAGGTGCGAATTAAATTCAACAGCGCAGCTGAAAGAACTTCAAAGCTGTTTTGTGACCAAACTTGCAGGTACATGTTACATGTGCAAGTTTTTGCTGCAAAAACTTGCACATGTGAACAGGGCTACAGAAATAACTTTTAACCATAATTATTGATACACAACCCTTTTTTGTACTTCGGTTTAGAATATAACTTTTCAGCCCCGATGTATACGCGAAATTGTACGAGCTTGATACAAATGGACTTGAAATAATTATACATTCATCGTTGTATCAGCGAGGGCTATACTGCTGAATGCAGTTTGGACCGTAAAAGCCTGCAGATAATTAAATAGAAGGTTAATAAACAATCTAAAAACGTTCCAAGTTAAAAATTCTCACCGACTATTTTATGATACATTACACAATTTAGCGAATTGTATCTATTATAAATTAAAACATAGACCATAATTTTTTTGTGCTCGCAATCTTAAAATTAACATTTTAAAATTTTAGACGAAATTTGTTGCAATCATCAGCGACTGAAAAAACTGTTTTGTCTATACAAAAGTCTGCAAAAATGCGTAAAATTCCACTTAAAACTGTCGAAACAATTTTCGTGTTGTGCGGCATCAATTGCAACCGCCATTTTACCACAGATTTTGCCGGCGTCTTATTGATCAACTCCAAAATGTTAAAACCAAGACACTGTTTCCAAACGATTGAAAAGAAAAATACTTCTATTTCATTCCTGAAAACATAACAATCAATTGATGATATTTTGAACATTGCAGCAATTCATATGTTCAGCTTTTCATAATGACTCTTTTCACAAAAGAACAACAGATTTAAAAACAAGTTTGCTTCTCACATGTTACTCGCGTTTCACCAACGCCTATATTTAATCGAAAATTAACGCAAACGAACAATAGCTATTCAGAAATGCAGCTATGAATCGAACAAGCTAGAGATGCTTGTTCAAACGCTGTTGCATAATAGTACTTCTAACCTAACATTAACGACGTCAAAAAATCGCTCGGTTGATGGAATGCGTTACAACCTGTGAAACGAAAATCACAGCTAAATTGTTTTACTTAATCGTAGACCACGTAGACGAATCGAATGTTTTCACAGAACTTTGTTCGCAGATGAGTATGTCATTACACTAGCGTTTGTTGATGATGATATTATGTAAAATAATATTAACGTGCCGGATACGTGAGTAACGGTACAGAGACCGAATATCGAATAGTGTTGTAGAAAGAAACACATTCAAAAGCAAAAACTGAAAAAAATCGCTTAAACTCAGTACTAAAGCTAAAATATGATTATGTTGTAGTATCAGTTTTCACCAAAGTAAACATCTGGTGTGGAACGTTTTTCTGCGGGACTGCAACAGAGTAGGGCTCAAACTTTGGAGTAATTTTATTGGGTAGACTTGGGCTTAGGTATAAGCTCATTCATGCGCTTAGGCTTTAGGCTTAGAAATGTGATTATACTTTTGTTACGGCCCTGTTCTATACATTGGTCCCAGTTTTTAACGTTAATGTGGTAAAGCATAAGAAATTTGTCGTATTATTTGTCACCAAAACCATATAAGTGAGTAGAAGCGAATCCATTTAAATTACTGTTAGAATGCTCGCCGATACATAGCGCTGAGAAAATCTCAGTAGCGAAGTGACCGAGAAACCAAGCGCAATTTTGACGTAAATCGTTATACAAAAGTTTAGTTTTGATCCCTGTTTTTAGGGGCCTTCGCCCTGGGTGGGACACCACTGAACCCTGCAGTGTAATTGGGTCCTTTGTTGTGATTAAATTGTAATTCGTTCATAACACATTTTAAATTTAAGTTCAAAATTTCGATATTTTAAAAATTCAACCGAAACAAACTTTACACACAGGACGCTAAACTTTGATGCTATTTAAAACAATACACACCTCCGCATCAGAGCCGTTCCTAAAGATTAACCTTTCTCGATGCCTACGTAAATCTTTTCGTCAATTATTTCAACTCCTTTCCGTCTTTACTGAATTCTTTTGAGCGAGATTTGAAGCATCAAACTCAAGCTGTTGTACATTTGTTTTCGTTCATTTTTCAAGTGGGGGTACTTTATTTATAGAGACCAAACACATTGACTTGTTTAAGTTTATACGTCAGGGGGAAGTAAAAATAACGATGCTACTTGGGAAGTTAACTGATTTAGGGAAACAAGTTGTTCAGACGTTTTGAAATTGACGAGTATACCGTTACTTGTGGTTAGGAGCATAGGAGAATAGTATACTGAACGAACAAATTTTAGTATCCCGTGGCAGGGACTTCTTTAAAAAATTAATAAACTCCCAAAAAGTCAGAAATACGACCCATGTAACTTTGAGAGGTCAACCATAATTTCCCAGAACTATAACAGAGTAAAGCTTGAGCTTCAAACTAATATTTTTCCTTTGGCTTAGGCTTGGCTTCGGCTGAGAGTTATGGGCGTATTTTTACGCTGAGGTAAAGGCTTTAGGCATAGGAATATGCTTATACTACTGTTACGCCTTTCAAAGTAACATTGGCTCATTGTTAAGTGTGCTCAATTGCGACTCGCTAAGTCGCTCACTATCAAAACGAAAAGTTAAACATTTTCAAAAACTTGCTGCGTCATGCGAAATATAATGTTTGCTTGGTTGATTGCAGTGAATTCTTTCTTCTGCGTTTAATACAAAAACACTCTTGGCTCTGTTACAGTTTGCTTCTACAGGCTTAGGCTCAAGCTCAGGCTTAGTAAAAAGATTCAATAAGCCTTAGCGTTTGCCTAAGTACACCTGGTCCTAATTGTTATTCAAAGAAGTGTACCTCAGCATTAGTTATACACCAGTTTCCCGTTGCTTTCATGCTCATTTTATGCACGCATATTTGCATTTTACAACAAAACAATTGCTCAGCATGAATACTGATAATAATTTTTAAAGCATGACATATACATCAGGTCCTTATGATGCATTAATAATGATTTATCGATATTAATAACAATAGAAATAACATTTTTTAAAAAAGTTTAGTCAAGCAAAATATTTCTGAAATTATAACAACAACTTTTGGACAAAATGTAAAATCTTGTGTATAGAGTATAGCTTTTTTGATTTAAATTTAGAGAAAAAATTCATAGTTTACGCGTAAAACGTCGCAGTTCAGCGTATGATGCCGCTATGGCTTTATGCAGGTATCTGCCATCTAGCTCCGATTTAACAATAGCCCATATGTCCATCAGGTAGAACCCTGGCATTGAATTTTGTTTTCATTTCAAGCGCGGGTGAAACATGCGTCGCGGGTAGATGTTTTAGCATGGGTATACCCGCTAGTAAAAACATTCTTACTTGCGTGGGTAAAGCGCGGGTCGGGTAGAAAATTCTCACCCACATCCATGGTTGGAACGACCCGGATTCTAGGGTCGAAAATGTCATGTTTTTTGGAGCACAAAACAAAACATCAAACAAACGGTATTGTGGGCGCAAATCAGGTACTTGCCATACATGTCAATCTGTCCTGAGAAAATATAAACAAAAATATGAAGGTTCCCATGCAAAGCGTCCAACCGAATAGCAGTAAAACAATTTTAAACCAATGTCCAGATTTTGCGTGCGACTGTTGTGTGTGCACTGAGTGGCGGATCTGGGCGTGACATCAGACATAAAATTGATAAACTTTAACAATTACAATTCCGAATGGATTGATTTTACCAACAAACTGCGAGCTGTCGCCACTAGCGAGTCCAGAGGGGGCGCGGGGGTACGCCCCTCTAGCAGAAATTCTTTGTGATAAAATAGTAATAAGGTCCCTCCCTACCGTACAATTTTTCCCCTCAAAAAATGTCCCACCAAAAGCAAAGAGAATCAAACTTGATTTGAAAAATGTCCTCATGTTAACGATGTGTATAAAAGCTATTTGCACGGCCAATAAAAATATTAAACACCATTAACGCATAGGCTCGGCATAGGGACGTGATGCAATTTATTTCGGCTGCTGGCGGCCCGGCCCGCTTAGGCTCGCGGCCTTAATACTGCCGACATCCCCTTTTACGTGTACATAAGTATTCGTAGTTTTGACGTGGGAACCCTTTGCGCTTGTGTTCAGTGTGTTTAATAAATACGATCTCTGAATCCCGCGAATTTTTCTGCATCCACTCCTGCGAACTAAAGCTACTTCAACCTCAAGATATAAATAGGTAACTTTTTGAACTTTGATAAACTGTCTCCGGCAATTACGATAAGGCTTATGAAAAAGTGTACCTATTTCTTAGCCTCCTTTGCTTAAGTCCTTGCCAAAAACATTAACGTTAATAAATGTGGCGAAATTTTACAATAGATGAGCTTTGCGTAAAACCACTCAAAAATGTCCCACTTTTTACACAAATACTCACACCGCACCAGATCGTACTGGCAACATACTATACAAATACAAATGACCATCATCAAATTGTATCATTAAATTGCAGTTAGCGTAAACTCTGCAAAATGAGTCGTTTTTACTGCAATTTCACACCAGACGCAACAAAAAATTAGTGTATCTATATTTTATTTTATATATACATGTGCTCCATGGCGTCATTATTCAAGCATCTCGTGTATCACAGAAATAAAAATGTGCAAAATTTAACAGTTTGTCAAAATCGACGCATTCAAATCAATCAACCATGAGTTTCGTTGGCACAGACTTGCAGATTGAAGAGGGGAGGTGGTCAAAAGTTGCGACCATTTTAATTTTGTTTTTCAAAATGTGGAATTTCGCTTAGTTAAACGCTTGACTTTTGTAAAATACAAGGAAGCCGTCGTAGTAAATTTTGTAGCTAAAGCTTTTGGTATACCCGTCAAAAATATCTAATTTGCTAGAGCAATGTCACTTGTGTTAATCACTTGCAGCCTCCAATGGCGTTCAAAATTGAAAATGTCATATTCTGTTTTTTTATTTTTTCAATTTAGTTGAAGTTCGCTTTGAAAATGCATGTATCTCAGCTTCGCCACCGTAGGAATAATTGCTACTTTAATTATTTAACTTTCGCAGGCAACAATACCGTGGTTACCACCTTAACCCCATGTGGGTCCCGGCCGGGAACAAACACAGAAAATGATTCTTCCGCTGAAAAACCTTGTGTGCTGGCTCAGGCAAAGGTTCACGTTGTGTCGTAAGTACGCTTCCAAATGTTGGGCTCCTGAACAAAGTCGTTGGTCTTGAGGTCTTCGCTTTTTACGAATTGTTAACTTAAAATTTAAAGTTATCATGACCCATGGTACGATAAAGGCCTTCCCATTTTCCTGGGACAACAATATAACAGGAGTGCCAACATATACACTTCTGTTTACATATGCAAAGCCAAATATATATAACATATATAATATGAATATGTAATATATAATAAAAAAGTATATATTTGGTACAGAGAATGTGGTGTAGTAGGGGCAGTGTTTCAGTTTCTCGATGGTAGGGGCTGCAGCACCACCTAACTCCCACATATATACTGAGAATGTGGTGCAGCAGGGACAGTGTTTACTTTTACTTTTCTCGGGGGGGGGGTTGCAGCACCCCCTGACCGCCAGTAAAAGGAACGCTGAAGCTGAGCAGGATAATGATTCCAATAATGAATTGCTTAGTGTGATGGCGTGGGGGGCGACAGCCATCCATCCTGCTTAGAGACACCTGAACTTGGTCGGGGTCAGGGGGGCGGCAGCCCTCCTGAGAATCCAATTAAAGGAAATTTTTCTATGTGGAGGATTTTTTGTTGTGGGCTCAGCTGTCCCTCTGTTCCAACTGTCCCGCTGCCCAGCCGTCCGCTGTCCATCTCTCCTGCTGTCCAACTGACCCTCTGTCCAACTGCCCCGTTGTCCAACTGTCTTGCTGTCCAACTGTCCCGCTGTCCAACTGTCCTGCTGTCCAACTGTTCCGCTGTTCAACTGTCCCGCTGTCCAATTATATTTGTCGTGCGTACTCCTGGTACATTGCTGTCCCAGGAAAATGGGACGGCTTTTATGGTAACATTGGTCGTTATCATAATCAGTATAAGTACCAGGGTGCAAACGGATGTAAAATTACAGGAGCCGGAGGTCAAAGAAGCTTGCCGGAGCCATAGGTGAGGCGAAATTAGGTATTAAAAATGATGGTTAGTAAATTTTAGCCAATATCTGCAATAAGTTGAACAGATAAATTTTTCAAAATTATGCATAATTTTACTACCGAAATTGCCAGAACATCCGGCAAAAATTCTACCGGAGCCGGAAGCAGAGCTCTGGTTGTATCCTGATAAGTACGCTTGGTCGTTCTCGAAACATAAAATTATTCAATGACTGTAACAACAAACGTTTTTAACTGATGTTGTGAAATCTGCCGCCAAATACAAACTAACTTTTGTAAATTTTGTATTAACGAGACATTCCTTTGGTTAATAGCGCACAGACCATAAAAATGTTATCGTCTATTTCGCTCAATTTTATAATGGTAACACAAATGAACATTTTATACCAACACGTTTCTATAAAATGTTCGTTTTCATCACTATCGCGTTTAAGTATACATTCCGTGTCTGAGTTTTTCATTTTGAAACCGAACCAAGGCAATTGATTGTGTTTTTCAGCAGGGTGCAACCGGAGGGGGAAAATACCGTTACCGGACAGGTCAACAAATATTGCGAATAATTAATTTGCTAAGTTTTGTAAGGTGTTGTAGCTGTTAAACCTTTCGGTTTTAAACTTATTTTTTTACGAAATTTCGGCACTTTTTACTAGGCATTGGAGCAAAAAATGAAAAAACTATCTGAGTAGGAAAAATTGAAAGGTAGTAGGACCTTACCATTTTATTACTAAAATGTGTCTGACGACGAGGTGTACGCCCAATCCTCGATCTCCCTAGATCCGCTAGTGGCCAGATCCCACAATTTTATTGAAATGACCGAAAAAGATAGAAGTTGTCGTGATGAACGAGTAACATATATTTTGAGAAATTTAAAGACATGTCTAGTCTTGACGCTACTATATTCCCCTAAACACAACTGAAATGTGGTGCGAAACTTTTCAAAACTTTCCGGTATCTATATAAAAAAGAACGTTCTGCAACACAATCTCTGAGTTTGTAGTAAAGGGTACTTTTGTTTATATTCGGGGGAGCCCCAGCCTACCAGAACCCTCTCGCTTCGCTGGAATCTGTCCCGAAAGCTGCGGCACTTTCGTTAGCAAACTTTTCCGTATTTTTGAAAGCGTTCTACTTTCCAGAGTAGGTACCTAGAGTTAAGGTCTCGTTTTATCTCATTGAAATCCATCAAGCAATCAGATACTCTTTGCCTTTTTGTAGTTTTGAAACGATATGTAAAAGAACGCATTGCAGCAAACATTCTTAACTAGAACCCACTAGTACAGCTAAATCCATTTGAAATTTCCACCGTAAACCAAAATCTTGCCATAAATTATTCCAATGTTTACTTTACGTTTGTTCTTTTGCTGGTCACATATTACACGCAACAAACATTGAAACACAACAGTTTAATTAAACCTAAAATTACGACAACATGACAAATACTTTAAACGAATATAAAATTATTACAGAAATACAGATCACGATATTCTAAGACGATTTGGAATGAAAGGCTGATGCGACCGACATATGTCATAGTAAACCGTCTATTCTAAGTAGCTAAATATACAAAAAATTTCTTTAGATTTCTTCAATTCACAAATATAAATGAAAAATAGAATTTTAATATACAACAAAGTTCTGCTTGAGTGTGGTTCAAGCAACGTGTGGTTATATTGAAGAATTTAAACAAGTTAAAAACACTAACAACATAAACCAAAATCTACTTTGACTTGCATACGAAATAATGATATACCGAATTCTGCCGAAAAAATATGTACATACATTTGCGCCCTGGTGTAGAAAAATACAAAAAATAAGCATAGCCAACGAAAACATTATTTGGTTTCAGTATTTTGTACCATTTCGACATAGTTCACTAGGCACATGATAATTATAGGGCCTGGCCATTCAGCCTAAGCGAGTATAAAACGAAGTTTAAACCCAAGCCTAAGCACAAGCATGAAATACAAGCATAATCCTAGGCTTAAGCCCAAGTGCTAAAGTCTTTAAGTACTCTAGTCTCCCTCTCTTCCAATCAACAGGCCCCTTAATTAACATGGGCCGCTAACTATATATATACTGGAACACGATGGAGGAATTATACTTTGGTTTTTTAAATCTATCTATGATTTATACGAATCACAAGAAGTAGCAGTTCAATACTTGACGTTTCCGAGACCACAGAGAAACTCTTCAACTCGCATAAATTTTCATGATATCACAGCTTAAACTTATGGTTTTCAATAATTTAATACTAAAGGTATTATAGACTAACGTTAGCCAGCCTATGTTCAAACATAACTAATTCGTTAAACGGTGCTGAGTGAATGGTGACAGGCTTTCAGACAATTATATGCGTGTGAGTACACTTCGTATAGTAACAAAATTAAAAAGCGAGAGTTCGGGGAACGATAATATTCTTACCCCATCTCATTTACGTAACAAAATTCAATATAGCATATTTAGCTAAATTAAATCCACCAAAAACAAATTAAGTCTTTCATACGCTATACGGTATCACGTCTATTCGTCGCCCATCATTATGCTTAGGCTTAGGATAAGGCTAGCGATTACGTCTTAGGATTATGCTTACATTTATTGATAGGCTTTAGCGCACTGCTGGGCGACATGTTGTCGGCCGACGAATTGTAGATTCACGCAACACGTGGCAAAACAAATTGTATCACTTTATTCCTGATAAATTACAATTAGTTTTGTCTGAAACTATCATCATTCAAACTCAAACTAAACAGCTATATATAATGGTGGCAAAAATTATGCTTCCTCAAGTTCTATCAAAACGCCATTACAATCCTTAGGATGCAGGAATACGACCGGTTTGCCATGCGCACCAATTGATGGTTTCTCTGACAAACAGCGAACACCTTTTTCTTTGATTTGCTTCATCGCGGTCTCTATATTTTCAACCTGAATATATACGAGATACAGTCTATGAGCGAGCGGACACAGACCCGCAGTTACTAGGATACCTCAGTATCAGCATGATATGGGATCGAAAACAATTTTTTAAGAGGGGCACGCAGACGATTTCACAAAACTTACAAGCTCAGCTGAACTTGTTGTAGAAATCGAAGTTTTCTAATGACGGCGCAGCCCCTCGGTCCGTTCATGAATATAAGTTTTTGAGCGCACGTCAACAGTGCGGTATACGTGCAATTGTTCCACTATACAAAGTTACAAATTTTTTAATCAAAATCTTCATGAAAACGCTTTGACTTCAGTGCCATTAAATTGAAATATTACTAAACTGAGGTTTTCCAAGATTCGTCAAAACAACAATTGCTTTTGCTCTGTATATATTTTGCAGCCCTGGATAATGAAATATTTAGGAATGTGCCAATACCAAAATTTTTGCCGATGCCGTTAGCGATGCCGATTTATATTTTGAAATTTTGCTGATGCCGAACCGATGCCGATCACAACTTTAGTACACCATGCTTAATAAACAGATAGGATTCTACATTATATCATTATATGAAGACTTAACCCTAACCATCATAAACGATTATAATTTTAGATGAACGGTTCGTTTCAATTAATTTTCTCAAACAAACGCAAGAAAGATACCAGTTTGCCTGACCGGATACATTGATATGCGCCCAGAAATGAAATTAATAGCATTCAAACTGACTGTTAGGTGCGAAAAGTATCGGCAGAGTCGGCAACTTTTTGCAGTGCCGACGCCGATACTCACGAAAACTGCCGATGCCGATACTACGAAAACTGCCGATTATTACCGATGCCGATGCCGATTAATCGGCACATCCCTAGAAATATTGACATAATTTTTCCTCCAGTTTTCAAACCTTACCTCGATGCAAATGTGATGTATTCCGCCGGATTTGTTCTTATCAAGAAAGCCTTTGATTGGACTTTTATCGCCATAGGGATGCAGTAACTATAATAATTTATGAAGACGCGTAAATGCAATATATAATAATATATGTATAAAAATATATAAACACATATGCATATATACCAGTTATGTACAACGCTGTAGTTCTGAGCCAAGGAGAGAAAGAAAAGTTTAAAACTAATTTAAAATGGTACGATGGTCCCTGAGCCGAATCGCTCAGGCTATTTAAAATAAATATACTATCCGACCCCTGAATGCACCCATCTATCAACAGCTAATCGCAAACACTTCAGATTAGCGTCAGTTTATTTTACAATCCTAAGTTCTTTGCGTACGCACGACAACATTACTTCAATTTTTGCGTTTCCGAGATCGACGAATACTGTACTGACGCCATGTTCAGGTTGTGGCTGAAAAACGTAAATTTAACTGCGAAGCATTATATGCATTTTAGATTTTCAACTGCTGCAGCAATCACCAGCAATAGATCCAGATATTTTTGACGAGGGGTGGCAAAAGTAAAGAAACTCAATTTTTCCTGAATGCAATATATTTACCAATTTTCTGAGAAAAAATTGTGAGGTAGGCACCTTACAACTTTACCACAGAAAATTTTCTGACGGTGGCCCTTCGCTCCCTCCCGCCCCCTCTGGATCCGCTAGTTAGAATCACGGTTGGATCACAAAAGAAAGGGCTAGATCTAACCCTACAAAATACCAGTTTTAAGCATACAACCTTAAAAAATTAAAACATCACATCAATGAGTACCAGAAGAACCGAATAAATAGTCAAATAACATTGCTACATAAATTACCATATTGCTTTAAATTCAGTTTGCAGAACTTACTACAGACTCGCTAACGTTATTCGAGTTCATGGTTTCGCGATAAAACGCTGCTGATTTTTCCATATTTGGTGTTGCAATTGCGACATGATTCAGTTTCCCAAGCTTCCATACATCGGCCAACGCACGCTAAAACGTCGAAAATACTTCTTTCAAAGTAAAATTTCAACTTAAGAAACACACTCTGCGTTTCCTTAAGCTTAGTATTTTTTCATGTTAAAGCACAAATTATGAAACGTGTATAAACTGTATGTAATTCTTTTTCTATTTAATCATATAGTGTATGCAAAAATTTGTATATTTGGTCAAAAAATACCAGCAGAACCCGCAGCAAAGCTGAAAAAACGTTAAATGTCATACAATAACTAACTTAAGAACTTTTCTAAGCTATTCGTAGTTCTACACACGACCGAACTTGAGTCTAAAGCTGAGTTTACCTTACCTGTACTGATGAAAAACTCAACAGTCGTTGATGCTAAAAGTCAAAGTGTAAAATTATTAAAAACTATTCAAACTAATCTCCAAACTAAACAAACATAAGTTTGATGCCTGAATAGCAACGGTTAAGCTCAGAAATATAAACGCAATTACAACAATAATTCGATTCGCGGAACTGTTGCGATCAAATTCTTCTGTTAATAAAAACAACAAAACATTGTATGATTGCTAAAACTGCAATAAAATATGCTAATCCACGAAGTTGCCGTTTCTGAGAGACACAGAAATTCACTTCGACATTAAATTAGCATACACCGAACAAACATGAAATATCAGATATATACGTATTCACATTCAAGAAACATACAACAAAACTACTGTTACGGGCTTACTTTTAAGCAGCGCCCATATGGCAGGATCGTGTTGCGTAACAGACCAAGCATGTCGTTGTGCACTCGCAATCTCAGCTTAGAAGCAGAAAACTGTATAATCTAAATTTTCTACTATATACCATATACAAGGTATCAAGCGGATAATAAAAATATAGGAAATAAATAAAATTTCAAGGAACGCCGCATCGGCTGCGACAAATATAGCATGGTAAAACTGGAGATGCAAAAAACCTGGAGCCGGAGGTTGACAAAACTTGGCGGAACGAAAGTTGAATCAAAATTTAAACTTTTTACAAAAACCAATAACGTGTTTTAAGAAATTGATTTGGCTGCCTTTTTTTCAGAAATTCTGACAAATTAGAGTTCGAAAATTGTCCACTATGTAAACAAACTTTTTGAGCGATACAACTTATACAAAAACACGATAAATTTTGCTGCAGATACTGCCAGAACACCGGAACAGGATGTCGATTTTCTGCAAGGGGTAGATATCGGTTATACCAGAAATATAGTACTTAACGTAATTCTTTAACTTATGTAGGCATAAATAATAGTTTAATTTTATTGCTCTTGATAAGTCGCCAGAGAAACATTTTGAAACTTTAACTGCAACGGTACAAGAACGATTTTGGCAACTATTCGCTTGCTCATTTTCCAAATCTGATTACTGGAAGAAAGTCGTAGGTCTGTGTGTGGTAGAAAATGGACCTCCGGCTCTGGTAGAAGTTTTGCAGAGGTTACGGCAATTTCGGTGAAATTTTTGGTAGCTTGAATAAAAGTTGTGCCCTTCAGCAAGCTTGTTTGTAACTTTGGGTCAATTTCACACGCATTAATTGCCGAGATTTTACAAATAATTTGAGGTTTTAAAACAACAGTTTGACATCATGTTACAGATTGTAATATAAAATAAACGAATCCAATTTTTATTTACTCAATATTGCATTCCCTTCAGCTCCGACAAATATTATTGACTTCCGGTCCAGCTTTATCACCTCTCATTGGACCATGCTGATTACTGTGTATTACTGTTTTCAGTATTTTGACTAAATGTTTACTCCCTGCTAAACAGAAACTTCGAACACGAAATACGAGCAAGTAGAATAGCTTTTCATCTGCAGGACTAAGAAGAATTCTGCATTTTGGACATTCACAACCAAACACGTACAAGTCAAAATTAACAACCATTAAATACTGTCACAAGCAAAGGCCACTGCTTTTATGAAGCGGCTAACAATATAAATGTTTCTTAGCTTTAAAAATATTTACTCTAAATAATAGACACCGATGTGTTAATTTTATTGTAAACGCAATACATAAAACAAGCTGTAATGTTCAAATGAAACAGTAGCTATCTACATTTTACTCGATCTTGGTTTGGAAAATTTAACCAATTTTGAACACTTACGTAACCATACCAAAATTAACAATTTCTGCATGATACTAAGAGAATGACATGGAAATTTTACAAGATATATCAAACACATGATAATTAAAAACAACATCTGCCAGCTAGCTGACTGCAAACTCGCGAGGTTGAGCTCGGCAAAAAATCTGCGAACAGGATTTATTGTTTTATTGAACTTAATCAGATGCTTAGATCGAAAACTAACGCGTTACGCAGCTGGGAATGTTGCATCGACCAAAAACCTAAACAGGCAGAATGCAATGCTAACGGACTAATGTCATTCGCAAAAATTTATTTTAAGTAAATCATTAAGTAAAATGTCGAATTAATAACTTAAAATGAGACATGTCATGTCTCTGTATCTTGACCATTCCAACCATTCCTAAACCCAAGTATATATATCTAAAATGCAAAAAATGGTGAGTCAAACTGACTTTTTCTGAAATAGGCTTTTCCTGTCTACAAGCCGATTGACTATCTTTAACCGATTTAATTTACGTACAATACAGTTACTATTCAGAATGCAGGTGCGGGATGTTAAAATAACTAAGCTAATTTTATTCTGGGTTTTTTGTTCGAGTATTTTTCTAAAATCCAGACCCGGACCCGAATCCGGAATGATTTGTTGTGAAAACCAGGGCCCGAAATTTCTTGAAGCGAAAACCCGGATCCGGAATTTTTCAGCGAAAATACTCGGGAAAACCATAATACCCGGACCTGGATACAAATCGGGTGAGCGCCTTTGGACTCAAACGCCAAGATTCTATAACTGATCGGCGGCCTTATTGCCTGTTGAATCTAGTACCACCGATACAATTTATCTTTATAGGTACAATCATAGTTTTGTAAAATATGATGTAGTAATTGCCATGCAATATATTTTGTTTAAACATTGAACAGTCACATTTTATAAATATTACAACCCACAATATTTATCACAATGAACCACTTTATTTATTTAGTCCCCACATTGGGTCAATTGACTCAAATGGGTCGCCTGCAGCATTTTTCTTATCAGAATCGTGTTTTGCAGAACCAAACGTTCGTGATTTTGCGAAAAAATCGGCCTTCGTTACCTTTTTGCGTACTATAGCTTTATCACTAGAATCACTGGGGCCGCCTAGTTCAAAATTGACCGAGTCCAAATTAGAGAGCAATTTAATCGATGTTGAACCTGGTGTATCACACTTCTGTTCTCCCCCTGCCCCTTCAACATCCATTTTAACGTTCGGATCTGCCACAACCAAATTTTCGCCATCCCCTCCGATATTTTCCAGCGCGCAAAGATTACCATCGTTAGCACCATTAGCTGCATCACATGTACCCCAATTCACTTTCAGCGCACGCTGCTCCTCATTTAAACGTTTGTTCAAATGAAGATTGTTTGACAGTCCCAGTTTGCCTTCGCCATTCAAAGCAGCTTTCTCTTCCATACCCAGCTTTGACCTTTGAACCCCGGCAGAATCACATACCACTATACCCTCCTTGTCTTTTCCTTTGTCCCGCGGTCCGTGGCAAGTGTCGCTACCGAGAAACGATTGAATAGCTTGGAATGAGATAGAATTCAAAAAGTCTTCGCTTTGATTCCGGCTATGACAGCGGCTTGCACTTGATCCAGCGGAACTTGCCGTACCTGTCGGGGACATGGTTCGCATCGACGAAGACATTGACAAAACACCGCCTAAAATTTGTTTTCAAATTTTTAACATTAGCTAAACAAAATCAACTCATGCACTCTATGACAATGAATTTACAGTCACCAACAGAAATAAGTACGCAGTATCGCGAATGCGTCTACTGCTTCAGCGTCTGAATTTTTTTCAAATCGCGGCTGAATCGCAGATTACAACACAATCGTGACAGCACTCAATTCTGTCCGTGATGGTTCTTTCATGATCGTAACAGTTTATCAAGCTTCAAACATGGCATGCCACCTAGGTAGTTAATTGAAGATCTAAATTTTCGTCAGGTCACTACATTATAGAGCTTGCGCCGTGATCTGATTTTGTCAACACTAAATCGAATTAAGCACCTACCTTATTATTTCTCTAAAACGGTTCAGAACTTACAACTAATAAGCAAACTTTGAGCAAAATACAGCACCGTTTCGTAGAGGAACGACAATTCTTGCGGTTCTAAGATCATGTGTTTGCGACACGACCGCATTAGTTCAATGGTTTGTTTCAGATCTGGCAACGTTCCATTGCATTTGATATGGACAATCGCAGAAAACAGAGCAATAAATACACCTGTTTGGCCGGCTCCGGACCTGCGAAAATGAAATAGAACTGTTTAGCATGTAAAGTATGTAATAACAAGATCGCTCATCAGCTTACACTATTTGACGTGCATTCCATTACGAAGCTGCTGCAGTTATGGTCAATTCTAATTACAGGATAAGTTTTCAAACATAACCTAAAAGTTTCAAAATAGCGAAAGAAACAGTAACAACGCAAAGCCTGAAAGATTTAACATAACAGTATACAGTTAATTTCAATTTTCAGGATATTATCAACAAGTAAACTACAAAAAAGCTACAAAACCGATGGCAGAAAAATCGTGCCACGACACACAAATCCATTAATTTCTTAAAAATAGGACTTGACACAGAGTTAAAGCTGAATAGCCAGCCATAAGTAGTTTTAAGCCTAAAATAGAATACTACAAAGTACTACTGTAAAGTGAACTAACATGCAACAAACACAAATTGGTTTCGCAAGACTTCGTTGCACTTTATAGTAACCGAACGCTTCTTCAACAAAACAAACAAAAGATTTGGCATTCGTCGGCACAAATCTAAAACGAAATGTAATTTAATTAAAAATAATAATGCACTTATGCTGTAAACACAACATTTTTACGTCAAAATCAGTCAGAATTGGTTGGCACCATAAAACTTATCCTCCATACAGCGCAAATGCACAAGCCTTACCGAAATTTTAACATGTTAAATTTCCTATCTTGCCTTGTGCAACTGAAACAAACCTCTCATCGCCTCAAATTTCACCTATGCCACCGCGAATAAAGTTGTGTGTAAGTGCCTGTTGATCAGACGAAAATGTATGACAATAAAACACCGAAGAACTATCCCAAGTTCCAACTGAAACCGTAAAAACAACAAATGCATCCTTACCCAGGTGGCCAATCCTTGAATTGGAGCACAACCACAGCACGAGATATCCTAGTTTGAGACTGAGTCAATTTAACGATCCGTTGAGTCCAACCTAGTTTTTCCGCAGACGACTGTAAATGAACAGTAATCTGCTGTTGTGGCTGTGTGCCGACCATCAAGGGTCGCTCGTGCGAATCTGGCAGCAGTGCCAGTTTCGTTTTGTTCACCTTAAATGAACGTTGAGGTTGACAAACAATAAATCCCCAAAACGATGCGCAAACACCCTCAATAAAAGCTTGAGCGTTGAAAGCGGCTGCTAAGTTTCGCGTGGTGAAAATATCTGCACTTCAAAAAATACATCGAAAACTAATTACTTAGCTTTACTAGCAGGTGCACACGCGGTGGTATAGAGGCGTACGCTTCCCCCGTAAGATCAATTTTGTACAAAAACAGTAAGGTCCCTTTTTGTGTAGGTTATAAATTTTCCCTTTTGGGCGATTATACAAATTTATCTAAATCTGTGGTGTTCTACGTTAGTAGATTTACAAAGTTCGCCTGCAGCATTGAGTCACTTTTCACCATGTTTTCATTTCCATCTTCACAGATACACTTCAATCCTTCAATCTAACCTCTTGTGTCGGCACTGTAAGCACAACCAACTCGATCTGTTCGCCAAACACCATAAGCCAAAAGTCTGCAACTGTGTGAGACAGCGGTAGTTGCGTTGCAATGAATGAACATTCAAAACCAGTAACGTCCTGAAATGTAAAAGTACAACAAGAAAGCTTTTGTAAACAAAACCTGACCACATTACAGTGCACGGAACAGGAAACCTGGAGTGACCTGACAAAACAAATCCGCCAAGCGATTTCAGCGCAGTTCAAGTTACCCATTACGTTATTTATGCTCATTTGGCTTCTCGCTCGCGATTTTTCTTCCGGCAATATATTACGGCCACATACGTGCTCCCTGTTATTGAAATAAGCTCTGTACCCCTATTTGATACGTTACAAAGGGACCCATTTCGCAGGCTGACGGGTTTCGGATAGCATAGAAACCCTAGAGCAACCCTAAATAACCAAACTACGGCATAATATAAACAAAATATACATTTGACACTGGGTACATTCTGTTCAGCAAAGGTTTACCCAACAACGCGTTACGTATCTAACCAACGCAACCCTGACCATTGTGACGAGGCAGTACACACAAAAGATATGGCAATATCAATATATACTGCAAAATAAGCAACGCGTTATCATATCGCAAACCACCAATAAATAACAACTCTATCCTATATTAATAGAAAACGAAGCGAACTCGCACTCTGAAAGGCATCTGTGACGTGACCGACTGAACAAAGAATTACCGTTACATTCTCATTCCAAATGATCACGATCCAAACGCCCTAATATGTGATGAAACCTAGTTACAGAAAAAACGTCCTGGTACATACGCCCAATACCGACTCGGTTATTTTGCACCGGTATATTTCATTTTATTTACGTTTTGCAACTTTATTTTGCCTCGGAGCAACCACCAAAATGAATTGGTACGATGAGAAGCAACTGTTCGTTTGTTTATGCACTGGACAACCTAATCGTTTACCGTATGCGATACCAGCTGTTATCAGTTAGTTAATTAGGCGTACACCTGTTGCGTTTTGGTACGAACATTAATTGCAGTTGTGTATTGAGTGCAGTTTTAAATGAAGTGTTGCAAACTCATCTGTTGATGCAGGACTTTAATTCAAAATTAATTTTTAACGCTTTTTACTACGTAAATTTTTTCACGCTAAAATTAAGAATATCAAGATGCAAATGCGATTTTGCAAAATTTGGCAGAAACATTTTTAATCATTTTACCGTTAGTTAATTGCCCTTCTATTTCCGATACCATACAGCTTTTTGATTTGCGATAATAACGGTTTTAGCGAATTTATTTTCTGATCAAGCAATAGGCTGGAAACATCACTTCACCCGTGCTACGGTTAAAGATTAATGCAAAACATTTCAATATCGTAGCTCAAGAAGGTATTGTTTACTTCCGTAGGCTTTTTGTCTATTAGATGCGACCAAAAGGTCAAACAATACACTCTGCGCAACATTAACTTTTCCAAACTTGTACATCTATAAAATCCAACCACCACATCAGTCATGGCAATCCTATAAACAGCTCACCAAAAGAAGTAAAAAGTCTTCAGTCTCTTACATCAAGCATACTTTACTCAACATACACATTCCTGATTTCAGCAATAATGAACAGTTTTAAGGCACTTATTCCTTCATTCATAATCTTGGTGTGCATTTTGACGGCATGCGACGCGCTGGGTCGCCGACAGCGGTACAAAGTACGCGGTCAGCTGATCTGTCCATCAAATCCGAGAAAAGCGGCAAACGTCAAAGTTAAACTTGTTGATGAAGATGACGGTACGAAGCCCATCGCATTTTAAATTAAGCTTACAAGTTGCACACGATAATAAAGCTTGACTCCTAAATCCCATTTCACACGTGAAAGTTTTTTTGCAGCGAGAATTTGGCAACTGCAACATGTCCGAGCATAGTTTTGAAGAGAGAGTTTGCAGCTGCAGTTTGCAGGTTTATGTATTGTTTGAAAATCTTTTCACAAAACTTGCATCTGCAAATGGCAGCTAAAAGGTCTCGCTGCAAAAAACTTGCACGTGTGAATAGGATTTCACACTATCACTTTTGAACACACGCACAAACAGGGACGATGATACACCGACAGCAAAAGGGCATACCTACCAGCACATTACTGATACACATTGGCAGGGGGAAGGTTGTGGCTAAAGAAAGATCCTTTTTAAGCCTGGTAAGGTATTACCAAGAGCCCCAGCAATTTATCGAAAAACGAGCACATGCAAGGTGTGCAATATGTAATAGTTGAACAATCTCGCTAACGAGAAACCAAATAAGCGTGAATAACGCAACAATAAACTAATCCGCGTTTGGCTATCCTGCCACGGCTTACAATCATATTTAGTTTGAGTGCAAAGTGCGAAATTTTTTTGACATTATTTCAGTAATATGGCCGAAACATACATCTTTTGCATATTCCAGTTGAAAAAAGTTTCGTGTGGTCGACCCAAGGAGGGTTCCTCATCGCAGCCCTTATCAACTTCCCTGCACACAACAGAATGCAGTACAGGTCTGATTTACATTTCAAACAAACTGGTACACACCAGAACGAGAGACATCGTCTAGGAACCTCAATGAACTATAAAGAACATTTTTCAACGTAACGTTAATCGTTTCTCAAAGTGCTACGAAACATGTCACCAGGAAAAATCGCCCAACCCACTTAACTACATGTGATTCTGATTAACGCAAGTTGAACATTCAAACCTCAAATATCACAGTAATTTAACTCAGTGTTGCACACAAAAAATGGTATACTTAAAGTGAACCAACCAAAGTGTTTGCCATTTTAGGACCCGATCCTGATGACAAAATGGCTGAAACGAAAACAAGCTCAGATGGAAGTTATTCACTTGACGGTACCGAAAGTGAATTTACATCGATTGAGCCGCGTTTAAAAATTTACCATGACTGCGATGACGGAATTAAACCGTGTCAGGTATAGTTATATTCAAAAATCGCATTTTCAACCGTGTGCAACACCTATCATAAGTTAGACAGTTGCGGACTGCAAAATTCACAAAGAAACAAGCAGTATTAATTGTAAATCCGTGCTTAACTGAAACATGATAATTTCCTGAAAATAACATCAGCGAAGGCAGAAACTGAACAACCACCCTTAACGTCAAGCTAATATCAAACAATGTAGTAATGCAAATAACAAACTCTTCGTTATAAGCACAGCATCTCAAACTTTTGCTATTATATTTTGCTTACGCAAAATATGTACAAGTCAAAATTTGCTCGTGCTAAGCTAATTGTTAGTAATATGGGCGTAATTTTTCCACCGGCCATATTATTTTTCGGCATTACAATTAAACCACCAATAACTTGTGTGCCATTTCTGAATAATTTCCCAATATTTTACATTCTGTATTCGTAAAATATGAACTTACTAAAGAACTTGTACTGTTGTATAAAGCAAAATATGTAGTTTGATATGTTTCAACTTAACTAGATCACTATTGCAATCTTCAGCTATGCCAAACACTTAGACTGTTACAGTTTAAATTATTTTACAGAAAAAGATTAAAATCAAGTTGCCTGAACGATACATCAACAAAAACGAATATTTCAACGGCGGAGTAATCAACTTGGAAATGGAGTTCACGGATCAAGGACGTGACTGCATTCATTAAAACTGTTCAGACTTAAAACGATATACGTAGCGTTTAATCACACATATACACTCAACTCAGTGGCGGATGCAAAACGTTTCGCAGCAAAGCCACGTTTTCACAAGTTGAATTTGAAAATACTTTCGACTTCTGTTAATATAACAGCTCTTTAAAAATAGTGATTTTCATACTTCAACAAAAAGGCAAATTCCTAGAATTATGATAACCGAAACTCAAGTATTCTTTGGGACACCAGCAACCTGTGTAGTTGCTGCTTACAAAGCTGCATCAACAGACAATCTGTCAGCTTCCACTAAAAATACGTCTGAGGAACACATACCATTACCCAATCTGCCACTGATTAAAGGTGAAGTAAATTATGAATCCATAATAAAACAGTCGAGTCTTTGCTTAAATGTGTAACGCCTATTAACACTGGTCAGAGGATGTCAGACGTATTAAAACATAGTTTAAATCAAACAAGTCGACCAGTATAAAATTTAACTACTTCTGAAGAGGATATAGTAAAAATTTGAATTTGAAATTCTATGTGTTGTCGTTTACGCTCAAAGATACGTACTGTTTTATTACCTTTGATGAGAAGATAAAAACAGTTCAAAAAAGACGCAACTACCATACACTCACTTTAATATGCGAAGCATTGATATAGTCATCTTTTGCGCCTTTCAGAATCACTCGGGTATCATCATCTAAAGATAAATGGCAAATGTACATGTAACATAAATCAAAACTTTTATTAAATATTACTAATACGAGATGGCTTTCAAGGTCTTAAACAGCTTTACAGCATGATTATAGTACTGAATAATAAAATTCACACTAACTCTGCCAAGGTGATCAAATACTTATAGAAAGTTCTTGGTATTACGTACATATTTAAATGCGATTTATTTGCATCAGTTACACATGAGTACCAGCATTAAAGCCAAACTTTTCCATCAACGTTAATATCATTGGTACTGAAAACAATCGTATTTTAAAACCAGAAGAAATGTGACAATTTTGACGATTATCAAATTATGGTGGTTCTATAATACTTAGTAAACATTCTAATGTCATTCGGCGCCGTCTGTTGCCCTGCGTCGTTGTTGGGCGTACATACGATCTAGCACGGAAACAGACGCCAAAGTACGCCGATGGACGACAACACACGATAAGTATACCGCAACACTCAGTTGTTCGCTGCTTTTAGCAACACTAACTTACACGGCATTGTTTCCGGTTGACGATTCTTCGCTGTATAACACCGGGCAACAGAGATCTTGTGAGCTTTTGAAATCCGCTCCTGCATTTCCGATAACTCCTAAACAAATTTGAAATTTTGCTTTATGTTTAATTACGTTGACAATTCATTCGTTATTAAAAAGTTTAAAAAGTTTAAGTGTTAATGATAATTCGACAATCATGAAAGGACGGATTTTGGTAAGTTTTCTGGTTAGCAAAAACTTTGACGCTATAAACATTACACTGACATTAAAAAATTAGCTAACTACCTGTGTGTGATTCAATATGCGCAAATTACCAAAAAAATAAAAAATCTATTCGTCAAAAAGAATAAAGCCTTAGATTAATTGTTACTTCCCGGCGTTTGCCGTTTACAAAAATAATTTGACATCGGGTTTCAGCATATTTAATCTAGGAATGCGCCGAGCCCAAAATTTCTGCCTATGCCGATGCTAAACCCTAGCTACCACAAACGATTATAGCTTTATGAGAAAGGTCACTTCAATTAATTTTTTAAACACAAACACAAGAGAGATAAAAGTTTCCCTGATCGGACAGACTGATATACGCCAAGGAGTGAGCATCGGCAAAGAACCGGCAATTTTTTTGCAGTGTGTATACCATGCCGATTATTGTCGACACCGATTAATCGGCACATCCCTAATTAAATCAATCAAAATGAACAAACCTTCCATTTAACCTCAAGCGGTGTTGGACCGTTCAAGGATCGCCGATTAAGTCCTGCTACATATTTTTCAAACTTTTCAACCTCCGCTGCAAAAGCGTCCAGCACTTCTGGTTGTGAGAACGGGTCTACTGAAAACCGACGTTGCTTTACAACCGAATTGATAGTAGGCCGCGCGTCCGATATAGGTTGATCTATTGGTATAACTGTGGACAAGTTTGAGGAAACAGTTGGTTTGAGTTGATTCTCTAAACCACGAATAGATAACCTAGTACAACGCAATATTATGTATCAAAGTCATATTAAGCATTTCTTCTTTCCTCTTTTTCAAAGGATTACGCTTCGAAAAAGATTTACCAAATCCAAAAAATCAATTCAACCTTAAAAATCAAAACACAATCCGCGAACGTCTTGCCTCAAACCTTAACCAGATACTACGTCTTCCAAAATGCTTCTCATTTCGAGAAAGAAAAAACTAAGTATTTTGAAGCTCTCATGTCTCCTGTGATTGACACTTACCGTAACCTGACACAACAGTCGATATAGGTGCATCTAAGCTTGCCGATGTACGTCCAGCAATGCCAGTCGATGCAGCGGCTGAAGTAGCAGCATTGTTTGACTGAGCAGATTTTAATATTGCCCCTGTAACCGTTAGCAAAATTTATACAATTTATTTATTTGCTGAAACTGAAAGACCGCGCACCATAATACATCACGCCTCCGCAAGCTTTGTTCCGGGTGTGTAACGCCACTTTATGTTTCGCTATAATACAATAATGAGAACCTGTGCATTAAATAAAATATATAAATGCAGGCCTCGGAAATCTCAAAAAATCAAATCTCCGCCTACGTTTCCTCTTCCGATACGAAACAACCAAAAAAATGCGTAAAACCAAATCTGTAACAACTTACAACCACTAACCGACAATTGTGAGGTTTAAGTTCAGGCGTAAAATACTGATTAACCCTCCGCAACCATAAACCTAATTTTTTTGCGAAGCTTATGTCTAAGTGGTAACCTCAACTAAAAATATGCACAAAGTTAGTGTCCAACAGCACCTTGTACCTTTGCTCTTGGCCCAAACGGCATCAAAACGCTGTTGGATGTCGTTAGAACAAGATAGACCTATACAGCAAGGTAAGTTTAAACCTCTGCCTAAGTTTAAGTTTAAGCCTTAACCTTAAATGTGAAGGAAGTAAATACGAAGACCACTTACCTTTGAGATCAGTCGAAACAAACACATCAGACGCGCTGCTAGATTTTATTTCAGCTACCGTACAAGCCGATGATTTCACTGGCAACAAAGGCGGTGGCAGATTGCTAGCAGTAGGGGGAGACGTATCAATTTCAGTGCGAACTACACTGAAACGTGGTACGGCGTTTGTTGCCAACTGTGAAGTTACCGGTTGTTGATAAGCAATATTTCGCCCTTGCTGTAAATGAGACATATTCGGGATTTTCCCTTGCGAAGGCTGAAAACAGTCTGACACCAACACATTACCCGTTTGAGCCATAGCGACATTCGTAGACGTTCCAATTGAAGACGAAGCCAAAACTGTAGATCTTGAACCAATAGTAGCAGCCGAACCCCCCGTTGACTGTGATAGTTGGACACCGCCGGGGTCAGAAGGTACCTCGGCACCTAGTGTTGTCAGAGCGGCTGTAAAACCTGTTGCTGTTCCATGAACAAGAGGAGTTGGGATAAGATTTGCAGCAGGTTGCGAGAACGCTGAGCTAGCCGAAATTGCTGCCTGAAGAAACGATCCCGGAGACGCACTAGGCTGCCCGCCTATCCATGGTTTATCTTGTGGTATGTGTGCCAATGTTTGCTGCTGAGGGTGAAAATTATTCTGTAACACTCCGTTTGCAGAGTTTTGTTGCACAACTGCATACTGTTGCGAATTCGGATATGTTATCTGATGTTTTTGTTCTTGTTGTAATTTGAATTGAGGTTGTTGTTGTTGTTGCACCTGTATCTGTCGGTGCTGCTGTAGTTGTATTTGTGGTTGTTGCTGTTGAGGTTGTTGCACATTCATTTGACCAAGCGACGGGTGCTGAACAAACTGTTGCTGACCTGATATTGTTTGTTGTTGGCACTGTTGTTGTTGTTGTTGTTGTTGTTGTCGTAGTAGTTGTTGTTGTTGTTGGTGGTGCTGTTGTGGATGTTGAGTTATCTGTGTTGGTGTATACTGATGTTGTTGTTGTTGTTGTTGTTGTTGTTGTCCTAACGAGCCAGATAACTGATGTGACATCTGAAATTCAGGCTGCTGTTGTTTTGGTTGTCCTAGCTGCTGGTAATGTTGTAGTTGTGGAACGTGTTGTTGACAATACGATTGTTGTTGAATAAACTTATGACCAGTAAAATTTTGTAGTCCGGCAGTATTCGAACCGTGCTGATATTGTGATGACCCCACACTTGCACGTTCCTCTTTTGTAACCACATAAGGCTGCATTTGGTGCTGCTTAAGTCCTACATTTTCTGGATAACCGCTCATTGAACATGCCTGATTTCCAGGGACTGCCGACTGAACAGATTTCAACTGTGGATGTTGGCCGCTTGCCAACGAAACTGCAGCAGGGCTCACACCTACAGATCCAGAACTATTTACCGGGGCATTGATATAATAACTAGTGCCTGGTGGGGTAACCCCATGAACAGGATTCTGCGAAACATGGGGCTGAAACACAACACTGGGGTGGACTTGCCAGCCGGGACCCGCCAATGACGTGGGCAACATCGGACAGAGCGCAACGCAATTAGCAGTTGTTGTGCTCGCTGGTAACAATCCTGGTGTTGTATTCAAGCCAAAAGGAGACGACTGGGTGGGGTGAATACCGCAAGAATTTGGTATGGGATTCACCGAAACTTGGTTATTGCCCAATGTTTGAGAGTTACTTGACAGGATTCGAGGTCCCTGACCTTCTGTTCCAGGACCAGTCTCTACTATTGCTTGGCTGTAGCTCGGATATTCGTGAGGATGCTGAGTTGGATGTGATATGTATGACGGGCTATTGATATATTTTCCAGTTAACGGTAACATATTCTTGTGCGGTTGATACGTTGCCGCTGGCACAGAATTTATTACCTGTCGTGTATCATGACCAGGTTTAGGCGTTGAGCCATCAGTCGGATATTGCATCTTTTGCATTGCCAGTTGTTGCTGATTAACTATCGGCATTGAGTTGGCAAACTGAGATCCAGGGTTTCCGGAAATTGTGTCCGCACCGGTTCTTTCTGGAAGATACATTTGATTTTGATTGCTGGTCACATTTCTTTCATAACCAACGATTGACGGAATCTGTGATACAGTATTAGCTGCAGCCCCAGCTATGCTTTGATTATACTGGATCAATTTCTGGTTGCTTTGGGCGTTAACCCCACCGAACTGCTGCTGATTCACCATAGTATTTGAAGTCGATGACGCTTTCAAACCTAAACAAAAAACGTTTTTCCTGTAAATATACACATTCTTAAAACAACCGAAATATGTATGCAAGCTTGTAAAACTTGAAAGTTTCAACCGTAAGCAGGCAACACTGTTATTAAATTCTTCTATTTAGAACTAGAATGATCCTGCATAAATTGATATCCGTGAAACCTTGAGTACGCTAAAATACTGCGAAAAATATATTATTTCAACATATACAATATCCGGTATCCGGTTCCTGTTCCGGTAAAAAATTGAATATCCGTATCCGGTTTCGGTATCCCGTAAATTTATATCCGGTCGCACACTGCAAAATGCGTATGCGGGTGGTGGGTCGTTCTAGCTTCAATAATACAGATAAAAATCATATAGTGCCATTTTTAACCACAAATCTCATGAATCGACAAACTTGCTACTCAACTACACAATGCATCATATTTTACCTCCGTCAACGTTAGTTCCAGAAGCACCAGGCGGCAAAGGATTCAGCCCGGCCTTTTTCGCTTTATAGTATTCCATGTAATCTTTAAGCCGTGGTCCAGTAGTCTTTGTGGATTCCGAAATCGGCACATCAGATATTTCCGACATATCAATGTAAGTGCCTTCAGCGCTTCCGAAGGTCTCGACTTGCGAAACTGTTGGAAGTAATGCAACAGACGCTGGGGTCGTAGACACAGTCGTTTGTTGCTGCAAAATTCGCTTCCCTTCTTCGGCAGCTTTATCTAAAAAATTTAATTTCATCCATTTCACTCTGTTCCTGTAGGATAAATATCTGTAAATAGTAAAAGCCAATTAGCTGTTACCCTCGCGGTTCCATAATTTGTTCAAGGGAAGCGGTCTTTTGTGCTTTCGTAACTCGGGTTAGTTTTCAATTTTTGCTTCAAAAAATCAAGACGTACCACATGCACAGGTCTGGCCATTCGAAAATTTAAAACACCACATATTCTACAACGATCATATCAGGCAACTATTTGACAGCTTAAAATAGGTGCGTCAGGCATATCGATATTTAAATTCACCGCTTACGCTTTGCGTCTATATCTGCAACAATGCGGTCCCGTTCAGCATTGAGTTCTGAACAAATTTTTGCAACACGTTTCTCAAGCACGCCAACCGCTTCGTTTAATTTCGCATAAAACTCCATTCCGCTGCGAGCTTTGTTCTCGATATCGATTACTGTATCGTGGGACTTGATCAACCGATTAATTTCCTCATCACGTCTATAACGGCATATGTTAATTATATAGTATCACAAAATGACTGAAAGATTGAGATTTAGAAACAAGGACACTTGGGTTTACGCTTACTTCTAGACTTAGTAGGCGGACCCTAGTAATTAACATGGGCTTCTATTACAATTGCCCGTTGTACAACAGTAGTACAAAAATGAGGGTTCTGAGACAAAAACGTGCAATTCAAACAATATTTGCAGCACATTTAAATCCAACAATGCACAATTTAGCAACTTTTTTTGTAAGTTTCAATCAATCAGAAGTAAATTTGAAATTGTATGTGCTCAGCTAAAATATCTATCGCCCCTAGAAATACAACGCCTACATCCCGAGTGGGGCGTCAGCTTAGCTTTACATTAAGCAACGACTTAAACAGAGAATTGTGTTGCTCACACAACATACGGAAATAAAATCTGAGGGATGTATGTTGTTTGTTCTGTGCAAATAAATTATACACCAGCGAAAGATTAAAATGTCAACATTTAATTGTTTCAGTTGTTATGTACGTCTTTATGTTGGATTAATAGACACACGATATTTTGTAACTCATGTAGCTTACTCGAAAAGCTTTTGATCGAGGTTCCCCCAATTACATATCGACTATGCCCCTGAGCTTATTGCAAATGCATGTCAGTCCAAAAAAGGCACTTAAACAGACGGGACTTTATCACAATTATCAATAGCACTAATTTATTCCATTGATTGTAGGTTTCTGTTCAAACTTTTCAATTTGTCATGTAAAGTTGTTGACAATTGATTTTTAGAGCCTGGCAATTAGTAATTATTTCATCAAGTGTGCCGAATTTTGCATTGCTAATTGATTGTAGCTGATGTGCAAGGTTACTAAATGCTTCAGAATTGCGCTTTAAATCCATTTACTCTCATATGACAGCAGGACTCGTGATAATCCTATCTAAATAACCGCAAAAATTAATAAATTAGGAAAGTGTTTATTACAGTCTGTGGTGTACTAAATTTTAAAGTGTTTAAATTCTACAACTATATAATAAGAACAAAAATAATTTTAACGAAATTGAATAAGTAATAGTCTAATGCTTTTTGTCTTTCTTGCTTTTTTCGTTTGCGCGAAAAAATTTCAAATCCGTAATATTAATGTGAAAATGGACTGTTTTACTACCGCCTTTCTTTGGCCGGCTTGATTTCACGCACGCTGTTTCTGGGTTAATTAATAAATAATTCTGCACCAGGAGGTATCAATTCCCGCGTTGCGCATGGATATCTTTTTGTAATACCAACGCGTTCGACTAGGCATACCGAACGTAATAGCTTTAATTGACATACATTGCGATGCATTAGAGTCAATGTTTCTGGAATAAGAGAGGCTTGTTTGCACGATTGTTATTTATTGCAGTTGTGCTGTCCAAACAAATTGACCAAGGCCACCTTAAAATCTGCGCTAAGCGGTTTACCGTTTGGCATTAAAACTCGTGCACTAATTTAAAAGCAAAACACTGGGTTTAAAAACTCTTCATTTCCTGGGATAAAAATTTTATTGCCGTTGTGTCATTCAAGGTATTGCTGGGGCGTATATATCAACCCAGGAGCTGTCGACGATTGCATTTTGCACGAGTTTATCTGATAACTGATCCAGTTCGTTTTTAAAAATATTAAACTGCTCAGCTGTGCTAAGTTTACGTTTCTTTTTATTTACATGTAAATTTGAAACTAATTTTAAGTAAAGCAAGCAACAAGTGAACAATTATGATTAATAAATGATTAAAAAGCCACAGCCAACGCGCTTAAAGTTTTTATACGGTTTACAAACTGAAATTTATCCAAATATATCTAAACGCAAAATCTGTGACTTTTTGATTGATGTTGCTCCTTTTCTTCTGTTTAACTTTATACTATGTTTTGCATGAATTGGTGACACGCACCGACCTGTTTTAGGACGCGTTTTAAAAGTTTTGTTTTGCTTTCTTCTTCGATTACCGCAACCTGTTAGATTTTTGTACAGTGTACGTAAAGTCAAATCAGTAGCAATACTTTGCCTATATTTTTGCAATCTTTTTTGACAACTTGGCTTTGTGCAGATCGGCGGTTCTACTGGAACCCTGATTTTTAGACTTTTTCCATACTGGCAAGCGATTTTGAAGTTATGAATAAAGTTATACATGTTCCACATTGATTTAAGGCAATGAAAACGACGGAAAATGAATTTCAAAACCACCTAATTTGGAGAATTATACTTTGTCATTCAAAGCTTCCACTGAGAAAATACTGCGTAAAATGTGAAATAACACCTATTCGGTTTTACCGCTAAAATTAAAATCTTAACACATTTAAGACTAAAAATTCCGATTCCGATTCCGACGAGCAAATCCAATTCCGACGAGCAAATCCAATTCCGACCCCAATTCCGACTCAGGGCAGAATTACGTTCCAGTTAGAACCCTGCTATATAATGAGACCTGGAAAACGTTCGTGTTTGGTGGACTGTTGCTGATTGAAGCCGCACAATACTATATTGAGAATTTATATGCAAAACTGGTTATTCTGCATCACCTACAGAGCTGTGGTTTGCATATGTCAGAATAGATGTAAACCTTGATACACCTGACATTAAATCAACGCCTTCTGTATCTTCCAAAATAAATGACCGACTCGGAGAATGTTTTACCTGCAGGGAAACCAACTGGAATATTTGTATCCTAATTTTGAGTTTCCGTCGTGTATCAGATTAGCTGTTATTAATGACTCAATCAGTGAATTTACATAACAATAACGCGCTGACGGTATCTTTTCAAACAGCCGGTCGTCAGAATTGTCACCTGTAACGCGTAATATGAACGAGAATTCGTGGGAAGAAAAGTAATTATGTTTCTAAAAAGTTTTGCTAATACCGGATACACGATTTCACGGAGACCTACCTGCCAGCGCGTAAGGTAAAGTTGAAGCGGGTAAACTGTACAATTTACAAAGCTGTTTTGAGTATTGTACGGAAACTGCTTAAGCGCTGCGCTACTTAAAAGTGTGAAATAAAAGCTGTCATTATCATGTTGCATTTCATTTCAAAGTAATATGGATATAATACACAGCTATCACTATTCTTTATAGTTTTTATGCTGAAACCAACAGTAGTTCATTTACTATTTGTGACTTTAGTTTGAATATCGTTGATATCTTCATCATCAGATTCTGTGACTCCATCGTTCCATAACTTCTTCAAGCGTCAAAGCCTGATTTAAGAATATCAATGACGTGTAATTTGTCCATTTGGCAGTCGCTTTGGTGCGTTGAGCCATAACGACGCATTATTGGATTGTCACTGCTGCAACCCCAGCAGCTTGCATACATCAGCCCCTGTATTTCGTTTAATATTTCTTGGTCTGAGAAGCGTAACTGTTGAAAATCTATTGCGGTCCAAAACCTCAAATTGTGGCTTATAATGTAAAAATCTGACTTGAAACTCCAAAGTCGCCTGCTTTTACACCCGTTGCAAGGATTTTTTGGTAGTGGTATTTTTGCAGCTCATTATCTATGGTTGTTCGCTTCCGTCACCAATTTTTCGGTCATGTTCTGCAATCGGTGTGCTGGTGGATGCATCATTCTTCTTTGAACTACGTCACATATTTCATCAGTCCAATTTTTCTCCGCCCATTTTTAAAACTGGAATTTCCCAGAGAGATCCTAACATGATCACCCAAATACTATACAAACTTAGGCTTAATATTTCAAATTTTGTTGTTCCTTAATTCATTTATAATCTTGCTGCTAATACAAGCCTTGTTTGGGGTTACTCCTATGCTGCGGTGGACGGTGGTTTTGTTGTATGATTCTACTAATTTTGCGAGTTTTCTCCTTTAGGATTTCAGTGAAGCGTTCACATGATTTGCTTTATATGCGTTATTAACCCAGAAATGTTTAATATTCCTTTGAATTATGTTTCGTAGTCAGATCACACGATTCTGGGAGGACTTCCCGAGCGCTTCAAAATTTTCACAAAACTTTCGGCAACGGTTTTTAAAAATTTGTTTCGCACCGGTTCAACGGACGCGTTTCTGCTAAAAATATCTAAAACTATTAACATATATGAGTAATTGTTGTTATATCGTTCGGCTTTCCGAACGAATATAGGATCAACATCCCTTCAATCATTCGTGCACTCGCTTCAACGTCATCTGACTGAAGCAGTTTTGTTGCCAACTGGTCTCATTTAAATTAAAATAGTTCAAAACATATTTCAACAAGGGTACTGAAAATGCACTAACACTCACTATTAAACAGTATTATAAATATAAATAAGCACAACATCCCTCTTACTGCAACATTTAAATGCCTTGCACACTACGGTATTTGACTCCGTTTATTTTCACTGGGGTTGCTCTAAAGTTTGAAAAAACAGATCGAACAACTATTGAATAAGACCAGAACAGTTTTGTTGTCATCAGCGCTAATGAAATAGCGTCCCAGCATCGTATTTTGCTACATAGTGTTTTTAGCATCTGTATCCATGTTTCTATAATTATGAACTGATTTTAATACCTTCGACAGCTCATTTTATACCTTAGAATATGTTTAATTTCAAGTTGTGTTTTATAGCAAACACAAATTAAAAATGTTGACCTTTTGAAGCTTTTCTATATACTTATTGTGCATCTAAAGAGTTCACTGTATTTTTCAAGGAAAGAATGATTACCTGGTGCACCTTACATTTTGTCATTTAACAGCTGAACACTATTCAACAATATTCACTTGTGAAACTTGCGCAATTCCAGCGTTATGTTATTCAACCATTGCAGTACTGTTGCATCTTTTGGACATTTTTGTCCCAAAACCCTCATTTTTCTACTACTACAGCTGAACACTGAGAAGGGGAACCTACTGGTGCTAGCATTATTCGTGACTATGCATCGAAAGCCATAGGTCTAAGTTATATTTAATCCAAGCTTGGAACGAATAAGCAAAGCAACCACCAACGCCAGCAACATCTCATTAAATAAACATAGACTTCGCTCTTAACCAAACCCACGTAGTTTCCTATCTAAAAGCACCAAAAAAAATAGTATCCATACAATAAGTGACCCATCTTAAATATAAGACAAGGCCTATTGGAAGACATGGAGACATGTAATCGTAGAGGCTGTGAGGTTTCAATCTATGGCGCATGACTAGCGCTATATTCAGGCTTACGCTGTGGTTTAGATTTAAGTTTAGGCTTAGTATGAAGGTCTTTAAAGCTCACATGGACCCGATAAATAAAAACGTACTTTTTCTTGCACTCTTCAATCCGACTTCTTACATCGACATAAGCTGCATTCGCTTCAGTCAGTGCGGTAACAATGTTCTGTTGCGCCGTTAAGTTTTGTTCAATCAGTCCAGTGGATTTATCAAACTTTTTTAATTCTTTCGCAAACACATCCTAAAAGAGCGAATCCCGATTGTTATAATTTTGGCTGCAATCTAAATAAATTCTGAATTGCAGATTAACAACAAGTGCTTTGTTTCATGGTAAAAAGACAGCCAAATTTCACTTGTCTCTTTATTTAACATATATACAACAAAAGTGGCAACGTATGTATAGATATATAGGCAACACTAAACAAAAAACTTTCACTGCAAGAATACAGGTTCAATATTGTACCCTTTCGAAATGCGGTATATACTTGTTTATGTGTTAATTTGATGGAACAAAACTTCTCCCACTATTACTGTTTATTATTTTCAAAAGCCTATGATTATTTTCAGGCTAAGTTAACCAAATCATAACCCAAAGTTTAAATCGTAAACCTATCCAATATATAATTAATCTAGTCATTATGACAGGGGAAACTTTTTGTGGGAGAGAACAAATCAAGTTTCCGAAATCTTATACGGCAGCCAGAAACTAGTTTTTCGAACTCCTATTTACAAACACTTACACCTGGATCTTTGTCTTTATGAGCCATCAAAATTTTTGTTATATCGTCAGCTTGGACACTTTCACGCAACGCACTTAACAGCGTCTGTCGCTGTGTCCGCATTTCGTCAACTTTATCAAGTAACCGTTTAACTTCAGCGCCTTCCGGGCTTGACCCTGAAAAATAAAAAAGGGTTTTATACCTATGCACGAAGACTAACAAAAACTGCTGTTTATTGACATAGCGATTTATTCAAACACCGGTACAAAAAGTTATGCGTTTCGTAACAATCATATCCGCTACAATTTTTGGCAATTTTAGATGAGATCTCTGCTGCAAACAAAGACACCACCTCAATTATCAAATGTCGCCCTTCATAATCTCTCATAAATCTGAGAAACCTAATTTCAACGCATACCAAAAAGGTTGCTATACTTGTCCTGCAGTATCGTCCGTCACCGTATCACATCCGACGCGAATGGCGTACTGTACGGTGATGTATGACGACGGACGACGCCTGATAACAACTAAAAAATATTTAAATAGTATAGCGCCATTTTAAAGCAGCGCATCTACCTCCATCTTCAACCTTCGTCAACGACGCTTTCAGCTCATCAATTGGTCGAGCTAAAGCAACAACCAACTCGCGATGGGCTGCGAGCGCCTTGTCAAGTTCGCTGTTTGACCGAGATGCTTGACGATCTGCTTCACGATACCTGGCTAATTCAGCAAAAAATTCAGCCGGCACCGAAGTTAAAATTGTCGGATGACGGCCGTGTTTTTCCTGCAAACAACAACAGCAATAATAATAATAAAAATAATGATAATAATAATAATAATAATAATAATAATAATAATAATAATCATAAATATGTAACACGTAGTGTAAAATATTTCCAGAGTCCGTGGCCATAATAATATATAATCTGTACTGAGCAATATGTATGGAATTTTTCATTTGCCAAATTTCAACAAACAGGCCAGTGCTACTCAAATTGTTTGGACAAAATGTAAGTCCAATAATTCCAAAATATTCATTTCCATCCTAACCATTACTACTTATTTAACCTAAGAAAAATCAAGCCCTCGAACTTACCGTAAAAGTCTTCAAAAGCTCATTTTCATCAGAAATCATTCTTTCGACGTTTGTCAATTTTGTGGTGATATCTTCATGACTATTCGTCAGTTCTAATAATAATTTAGCAAACTTAATCAAAACAACCATTATTGTAAAAATGTCTCATGCCATATTCTTAAGCGCGTTCTACGTATCAACAGCCAAGACATATATCGGTCTAACGAATGCATTACGAAAATTATAATTCAGATCAGCAGCAAATAAACAGCGTGGCATGTGGAAATTTTATTACTTCCTACGCTAAAAGTTAAATGCCAATCATCGTCTTAGTGTCTTATACAAGAAATATAACAAAAATTATAAAAATGAAATGAACAGGCAGTATGTACTAACTTTCAAGAGAAGTTTGAAGTTCATGAAGAAATTTCGGATTGGCACTTAGTAATGCACATCGTTCGAGCAACGTTTGTGGCAATCCTAGTTTCGTTGTGTCAATGCTCAATGAGTCAAATTCCATTGACGCCAAAAACTGACTAAAAATGCATCAAACTATGGATGATAGAACATTATTAAAATTTATGATCTCAGACCGTAAACTTTCGATCCAATATTGTTCATATAAATATCAAAACGAAGATACATTTCCCAAACGAAAAACGCTCAGATAAAATTAGAACTTAACTTAGCATAAATCACGAAAACAAGCTCCTAGAAAACTTCAAAATGGTTAACATACTGCAAGTTTTAGTAGAATGGCATTCGACAACGGCTTTCATAATGCAAAGCAAACGCAAAAAAGTGTAACACCTAGCTTTCTTGCCTGCGAATTCACATATTTCAAAACTTAAGAAATAACAAAATCTAAAATTTTCAGGATCAAAAAAGTACAGAAATTGACGCCTCAAAAAAGTGTACTCACGCCCATGACTTACTTTAAATTTCAACGAAACGTTATTTGCGTTACCTTAACGAATTTTCTTTTTCGTCAACCTTGGCAACAATTTCGCGGATAAGTTTTGCTTTTTCTTCACTTAAACATTATTGGACAACAATTTAATTCACAAATATTTACGCTGTAAATTAACTCAATTTTTGCCGTCCAGTTACAAAGAGAATATTGACAATTCGAAAGATTACTGTATTAGGTACCACCACGTACCAGTTTTTGTGACATATGATAAATTATCGTCAGTTAGCATTACAATAATCTATGACTAACCTGTACAATGAAGCTGACTGGTGTACCGACAGCGGGACTAATTTGCCAAAAATATCCGGTCCAGATATCTCCGTATCCATTGGGTCAAACCCAATTCCTTTTACCAAACAAGCTCCTAAAAATATTCAAAACCAAAACAAAACGATGACAACTATACAATCGAAGCAAAATGTGACGCTTTTATGGTGAAGGCGATGATAATAAGTAACGACAATTATGTCGACTGAAAAACTCAAGACGCAAAATATTTTTATACAAGTATCAAATTTGCTTGTTAGACAACCGCTTAAACGCTACCAATGACTCACCCAACAAACATTTAAAATCAAACGAGAACACACCTTTGATTTCAGGAAGTGAATCGAGGTCGGGTACTTTTTCGTGGTATATAAAATCGTTTTCTTTCTTAGCGTTTTCGTACCTGAAAAATAAGCGAATGATACAAAATTGTCAATTCAAGGCGTTATCACAATATACACAATAAAAACTGAAATTTGTCAATTTGTCGGCAGTTCTATTATACTTATGATTAAACACAAATAAATGGACCCACAACAAACATTGCCCAAAATATATCTTCAACCACTTATACAAACTCCAGCCCATCGCTCTTCCAATCAATTCATTTCTAATACACATTGAAAAACAATATAAATTTCAGAATTACTTTCCAATGATAACATCGTTAGCAAACTGAACTGCCAACTGTACGGCTTCGTCATCTTTCTTTGCCAGGCTGTTGACCTTCGTTAACTCAGCCTGAAGTACGAACCTGAGATCCAGATAAATATTTGCTCACTCCTTTTGCTATAGCCAGTATTATCAAATGTATGTAACACCTATCACCAGCTGGCAATAGGTCTTGTATTTTTGGAACACGTGAATGCATGTTCTGCAATTTTTTCATTTGATTTGTCCAATTTCTGTTCCAGCGTTTAGATCCGCAATTGCAGGAGTAGTTCATTTTTACACATATCGCGAACTTTTAATAGGTGCTATATGAACCAATATCGAGCTAAACAAAACTTACTTTTGCAGCATCCATGTAAGCTAATCGCTTTCCGAAGTCTTGGTCTATTTCAGCTTGCATCGCTGCTTGATAATACGCAATGGAATGATAATAATGCTGCTTTAATTCAACCATTTTCATCCACTTCTAGAAAATATTAAATACTCATTCAATGAAAGCAAAAACAAATTTTACTGTTTACGAAAACGCTACGCTTCACGATTTTTAATATAGTATCATAACAAACTCGACCTTACTGCTTTTTATAAGTAAAATTATAGAACAATCACTTAACTCATACTTGAATATAGAAATATTCGTATTTCGAAACAAGCTTCGTCGAATTCGCAATATTTTTGCCTCACAAACGCCAAATATAAGTCCCGAATTAAAAATTTACGGCATTTAACATACCTTTGTCTTCGAATGACCAACAATTTCTTCCACGACACTGTTTTGCTCGAGCGCCTTCGAGCACTGTTTATAAAAATCTACGACTTGAACAGCAACTTTTGCAACAATACTCGGTTTGCGGTTATCTACTAATGATTTCTCAAGTATACATTCTTGTGCTTGAGCCTAAAGCAAAACTTCCGCTATCTGCAAACGGCAATTTCATAGCGTCAAATATATGTGTTTGAGAAAATAGTAAAATGACACAAAATTTAAAGCATAGAGCATAGTCACTTCATACACTAAACACGTTGCTTCAGCTACATACTAACCCAGGTTTTAGACTTAGGCATATATGTAATCGTTTCTGGCGTACACAAATGCAGTAGCGACCCTTCAGATTTTAAATTTAGATCATATGCTCATGTTACTTGTTGAAAGACGTACCAGCATTATTGCACTGCACCATGTAAGCAAACATCTGTCAAAATCATTACTAAACTTTTCACATGAAAACGTATCACGCAACTGCTGGAAACACCATGCTGCGCACTGGAAATGAGTGCATGATATTTTCATTCCCTAAAACAAACGCTATTTTATTTTATAAAATGCCAAAATGAAAGCGAACTCAATTAAACTTTTGCACACCATTTGAAATTTTCGCACATATTTAGCACACTGAGCTGTATCCTAAAGTTACTTTGATATACGTTAACTGTATGCGTTTTCATTACGTATGCTAAAAAATTGCTCACTCAGCTCGCACACTGAGATTTTTTATACACTTATTACGATTCGATACGTATATAATTTTTCTTATTAATGTACATAAAAGTATAGATTCTATAAGTAAAAGTTGACAACTATCTCGCTGGAAATCAATCTGAATCTGACTCGGCAATGAAAAATAAAACGGTTGATTTTGATTTTTTGCAACTCTTATCTAAGCTAAAAAGCGAAATAATTGGTTTATGGCGACACAACTACCAGCTGTATCAAAAATGATTGTTCCATATATGCCAAATAATATAGAGCTTACACGTTCGGAATTTTACAATACCTTCATGATATACAACATAATAATTAGAACTTGTGGCGGCCGATTTGCAAAATGCGGAAAGTATATACCTGGTCAGAAGGACATGACGGACGTACAATACAATATACGAGTGTGTAGTAGTTTTCGCGCTCGGTATATTATACACAACACAAAAACTATATTAATGTTCCAGTAATGATTTACGCTCAAACATGGACTTATCTTTTTCGCGCGCAGAGATAATTTTTTGTACACCTCAAGAAATATTTGAACCATTTTTCGCATGCAACAAAATTTGAAAAAACTGGGCAGACACAATATATACTTGAACTGCTATTAGCACAGTCAGCATACGTCTTCTGACTCTAGTTCAAATTTCAATCCGAAAACAAGAAACAAATTATTCAAAACGACAGTACAGATCAAAAATATTGGATTTAGCGCATAACAATGCTTGAAAATCTAACAGTCTGGAACCCGAAATAGACCTTAACCGTAAAGATTTAAAACAAACTACAACACTGCAGACGCGAAACCAAATGATTCTCTCACCGCTTCATAATACAACTAGCAAATAAATATAACCAGTCGTAGTGGGACTACATTTATTGAGCGAAGCTCGAACACACGTAAGCAATTAAGGTAATATGCAAATTAGTTATTAGCTAACTATTTATTTGTCGGTTATGGAGGTTTGTAAGCAATTTTCTCAGATCCTCGCACCCAAACACCCTTCAGTCACCCTAATAGTTATTGAAATAATTTAAAAAGTCCTAATTTTGTCTTGTCAATTAAGCTAATATGCAAAATAGCTATTAGCTAACTATTCGGTTATCGGTTTCAGGGTTTGTAAACAATTTATTCAGATTTCTCGCACCCAAAACCTTCACTAAACCCTGATAATTATTTAAATAATTTAAAAAGTCATAATTTTGTCTTGTCAATTAAGCTAATATGCAAATTAGCTATAGCTAACTATCCAATTATCGGTTTTGGAGGTTTGTAAGTACTTTATTCAAATTCCTCGCACCTAAAAACCCTTTATTGCTGAAATTATATTGCTTTTAACCTTAATAATTAGTGAAATATTGTAAAAAGTCCTAATTTAGGCTTATAAACTATGCTATTATGCAAATTATCTATTAGATAACTGCTCAATTATCGGTTTTGGAGGTTTGTAAACAGTCTATACAGATTCGTTGCACCCAAAAACCCTTTAATGCTAAAATTAGATTGCTTCTAACTGTAATAATTAGTGAAATAATGTAGAAAGTCCTAATTTAGGCTAATTATGCAAATTAGACAGCTAATAAACGGCTTAAAATTTTAAAATCCCAATGCGATCTTAACACTCCAGGATAATTGGCTTTCAAACAAAAAAGTTTATCAAAATCGGTTCAGCCGTTCCTGAGATTCTTTTCGGACGGACAGACGGACGGTCGGACATGCACCTTTCGACCCCAGAGTACAAAACATAAAACGCTTCGCTTTCGCTTCGTTCAACAACATTCCACAGTAGTACAAATAGAAACGCATCAACATATACACCAAATACTTTTTCAAAGTTTCCTAATTGACAGTTAGCAACTCAAACTGACTTCTGAGGTTGTTCTATTATCTTGCGAACCAAGAAAGGAATGAGTCGATCCAATGTTATGTAATATCGAACAAAGTTCGAAATCAATATCGTCATACGACAACGGACTGGGCATGTCAAAATATTTGTCCAACCTGAAACTATCTCAAAATTTGAGCGACTGGTGTAGCCAAAAAAATCCGTGGAGAGGACACGACCTGCTATTAAATATTCTTGTATTTTCGAACATAGAACAGAAGGAATTTCTTATTTGATAAATTCTCATAAGAGGGAGCTTCCTTCCGTTTGAGATATTAGAAAATTTCAAGGTAATGCTTCCATTCTCTCCCATGGCTGCACCCCTGCATACAGCAACATGGTCAGCACGGTGCAACCGGAATTACAAGTTAGCAGAACCGGAATTTGAAAAAATTACCGGAAACGGAACCGGAAAATGAAAAATACATGTCACCGAAAAATTCATTTTAATTTTCTTTTTTGCAATATTATTAACAAAATAACCCTTAGTTGGAGATAGGTATTCACTTCATCTGCCGTATTATAGATTTTCATAATCCACGGAAGCGCAATCTAACTTCGACGGTTTATTTCCGGCGATTATCAAGGTTTATATACTATACGAATGAAATCTAATTAATATTATCGTCATTTTTGCAGCAAAATTTCTTAATTTCCACCGACCAACATTTAATACATTTTTAATCCGGTATGAATTTACCGACACCGTAACCGGAAAGTCAAAAATAGTCGGAACCGAAACTGGAATTCCGGTCACACCCTGACGCTCAGAATTATCATAACTACCAATCCAAAACTTGCTAATTAAATTTTCATAGCGATTATATATACGTGTATATAAACGACAACTGATGTCCATGGTCTGTTAAAACAGCTTCATCAAATTATTCATCTTCCGCGCATTTCATAAGAGCAGTACTTACCAAGTAAATGGCACGCAGACTTCTTCACCGGAATGCATTGGAAAACGATTCTTCAACAAGTGTAACTGGCAGTAATACTTTTTCATTATTGTGCAGCCGTTAAAATCAGGCGATGCTTTAGTTGCCTGCTAAAACAACCATTTTGCAACACCAAAAGAAAAAGACAATTATTAGTGGACACTAGAGATGTCCCGGTGCCGAGGCCAGCACGTTATTTACCGAGATTCAGAGTTGCAGGTTAATTTATAATACTATACCAATATTGATAAGACAGCGAATAATTCACATATAAAAATCAACCTATGCAATTGATATCAGTTTATTTTATAAGTTCAACAAAAAAAACAGAGCTTCTTTCCTGTGGTCTCGGATTAAAGCCTACAGAAACTTAAAAACGAGATTGCGAAAAGCCAAATATCGAGACTTGCCGAGACTGAGACCGCACAACCCTAACGTTGCGTATGTGGTACTCACGTTCAGATAAGACTCTGCCTACACGCAATATATACTAAACCATAATTAAATAAATACCAAAGGCGTACATTCAGCACAAATAATAAAACTTCTGAACAGATACAAACACTGTACATACGTCTCGCAAGTCATTCAATTCTTTTATTTCTATCATAAATCCATCTGGGTTTTCTTCGTAATGATTCGCAATATACTGCAATAAAGAATTGTAATACTAATACGTTGCGCCAATAAACGTTTTAAGTGTATAAAACAACCGAATTTACGAGCCCAATTCCAGCACATTAAAGGTAATGCGTGGACATAATCACATGAGAGAGAGAAGATTTTGCAGGAAACTTCGACAACATAGCAAACATAGCAACCTACCTGGCTGGATTAAGGTCTAATTACACAAACTGATAATCTCTTCAGGACAGAAACCGCCAGTTAAGCTGTACAAAGTGATATGGTGTATACATATTAATAAAACAATCTTACCGAAGATATTGTGGGCCCAAAATCAGTAGGTAACGTGCACAATTTCATTTCAACAGACAACATCGGCATTCGTGGTACACCTTCCATTTTCAGTCAGTACTGTAAATTTAAATGTAACTGTCGCGGCTGTCCAAAATTTTACTAAACAATTTTTACCAGGAAAGTGTCAGTCTAGGTAGGAGCCGGGACATCAGCCCTTTGTGCTAAGCAGCTGGAAAAGCGGGTTACGGGTGGTTTCGAACTAGCGACCTTCGGCGTGTCAGGCAGACGCTGTTACCACTGCGCCACGTAGCCCGCTTTTCCAACTACCATTTTCGTCGACTATATTTGTCGACCGTATGCTGCCAGCTAGCATACAGACAGTGCACTGCACTATATTGCATGTGCACATAACGGACAAGCATGTCTCACATGCCCTTATTTTCAACAAGGTCGTCCCTTGACCGTCCATCCTATTTTCGACTGGATACCGTGTTCATAGCGCGGCAGTTTACCATTGCGTCCACGGAGTAGCCCCCATGTCAGTCTAGGTAGGAGCCGGGACATCAGACCTTTGTGCTAAGCAGCTGGAAAAGCGGGTTACGGGTGGTTTCGAACTAGCGACCTTCGGCGTGTCAGGCAGACGCTGTTACCACTGCGCCACGTAGCCCGCTTTTCCAACTACCATTTTCGTCGACTATATTGGTCGACCGTATGCTGTCAAATAGCATACATACAGTGCACTGCACTATATTGCATGTGCACATAACGGACAAGCATGTCTCACAGAAAGGAATCATCGACATACCATGCATCAATGGCGGATCCATGGGGGGCCACCCCGGCCGTGCCCCCCCAACAGCATCTCGACAAAAATTATATAGTGTCAATTGCAGTTCTACGCTGTTTATTTCTGTTTTATACACAATAGTATAAGCACGCTTTAAAGTTTTCGACTCACCTTTATTTGGCCCTGGAGTCATTTATGCGCTACCATTAGGGATAATAGATATTTATGGACTCTAACAAGGGTTTAAGAACTCTGCCCGCTTACGGAGATCCTGGATCCGCCACTGCCTAGCATGTTATTTCCTTTCACCAAATACTGGAAGGTAACATATAGTTTCTCAAAATCCTAGCACTAGCTAAGTACATTCCTTTACGCACTCTTTAAGTTCGGTGAAACACAGAGACAGGATTCAAGTTCATTAACATTTATAGCTTTAATACATTAAGTGTAATATTATCAATTAAATTATCAGCCAGCCAAGTTAGTCAATATTACCAGCAGCCGATGCTAATTTTAATGTTCTGGCCCTGACTATGCAGCGAAATAAAATATGTCAACTGTGAAATAAAGCTTGAATCTGTTAAGTCTAAAATCAGCATATTTCAAAGATTGACTTGTGTATCTGGAACCCAGTTGATGTATTCAACTTTTATATACACTATAAAATCTTAATTTCAATTGCTCCAAAAGTAGAGCAAAGTTCAAAACGTAGCAGCGTTGTGTAGAAAAAGGATTGTCTGATATCCAAGCTTTAGATTTTTAACCTCTCAACTTAGGATTCTTACCAGTTCCTACACCGATAAACTATTGCTAGAAACAGCTTTTACTATGTCCATACAGGTGGCTGGTGGATTTTAAATTACAATCAGTCACACTTTAGAAACATGACCAATGTTACCCTAAAGGCCGTTTGTTGGACAGCGGGACAGTTGTACAACGGGACTGCTGGACAGCGGGACTGCTGTATAGTGAGACAGCTGGACCGTGGGACAGTTGAACAACGGGACAGTTGGACAGCGGTACAGTTGGACAATTGGGACAGCGGGACAGTTAGGACAGCAAGATAGTTGGAACAGAGTAGGGTGCAACCGAAGGTGAAAGATAACGGAGAGACAGCCGGAGGTCAACAAAACTTGCCGGAGTCGGATCCGGAGCCGGAGGTCAGGCGAAATTAGGTAGTAAACAACGATGGTTTAAGTAGTTTATAGAAAATATCTGCAATATGTTGTTAGTTGCTTGGTTTTACGCTAATTTTCTGCCAAATTGCGGAAATACTTTCCTGAAAATTGTGACAAATGTACACCGAAACGCGATAAACAGAAAAATTTTGCAAAATTATGAAAAATTTTACTACGGACATTGCCGGAACCTCTGGCAAAAATTCTATCGGAACCGGAGCCGGAGGCCGATTTTTTGCCGGAGCCGGGGGTAGACCTCTGGTTGTACCCTGGAATCCGACAGCTGGGACAGCTGGGATAGCTAGGACAGCGGCTGGCCAGCTGGGGCAGTGGGGACAACGAGGACTGCTGGGACAGAGGGGGCACCTGGGACTGCGGGGACAGCTGGGACCGCTGGGACAGTGGGGACAGCTGGGACAGCTTAACAGCGGGGACAGCTGGGACAGCGGGGACCGCTAGGACAGCGGGGACAGCTGGGACAGCGGGGACAACGGAGACAGCGGGAACAGCTGGGACAGCGGGGACAGCTGGGACAGCGGGGACAGCTGGGACAGCGGGGACAACGGAGACAGCGGGAACAGCTGGGACAGCGGGGACAGCTGGGACAGCGGGGACAGCTGGGACAGCTGGGACAGCTGGGACAGCGGAGACAGCTGGGACAGCTGTGACAGCTGGGACAGCGGGGGCAGCTGGAACAGACAGCGGGGACAGCTGGAACAGACAGTGGGGACAGCTGGAACAGCGGGGACAGCGAGGACAGCGGGAATAACGGGGAAGCGGGGACAGCTGGGACAGCGCCTAAGCCTGAGTGCCACTGAGTGCAACCTAAGCCTAAGCCATAGCCTAAGCCTAAGCCTAAGTTTAAGCCTAAGCCTAAGCCTAAGCTTACCCCACCCCAACCCAACCCAAGCCAAAGCCCAAGCCCAAGCCCTCCCCAACACACCCACCCCCCCCCACACACACACACCACCCCCCCCCACAACCAGTGTAGCATGGGCCGATAAGGGCCATACATCTGAGAATCGAGCCTGGGGTGTAGGAAGCCAATATTTTGAGTGTTTAAAAAGCAGTTGCTACATATATAATGCTCTAAATGTCGCCGTTGTGCGTTTGTTCAGACTTTTATTATTAATACTGTGCACAATCGACAATGATTCATTAATATATCCTCGTCAAGTCTTAAATGCAGATTTACTTTTAATTTTAATGTAACAATAAGGCTTTTATTCCGAATAGGCGTCTCCTCTAATAAGTTTTATACGTAAAAGTCGGCTTGTTAAAGTTCAGAGTAACATGAGCGGCACGAACATCTTTGGGAGTGGTGCGGAATGCCTAATTTGGTGGTAATGGTCCTCCAATGCCCCCCTTGTGGACGCTCTTGTAACAATATGTTCTTTGGGAAACGGAAAAATGTTGGAGCTTTATATTTTCGCAGGAAATACGGAAAAAGACATTTTTTGTTTAGGTTCATTTTACCAGGGAGCTACCGCCCCTGTACCTCCGCACTTGGAAGAACTGTAAGTAGCATGGGGGACTGCCGCCCCCAAAGCCGCCGGCATTAAGTGATCTTGCTAACCAAACCAAAAATAACAACAAATTTTAATAATCTTCACGTAAATATGAACAAATAGGAGTAGCAAATGCTGCTCTCCGGCACTATTGCTGTCTCGCGCGAAAACAGGGCGCCCCTGAAAGTAACATGGGCAGTCCCGGCTGTCCCACTGTCACAGCTGTCATCGCTGTGCCAACTGCCCCCCTAATACAGCTGTAGCCGCCGTCCCAACTGTCGCCGCTGTCCTACTGTCCCTGCTGTCCCAGCTGTTCCCGCTGCACCCGCTGTCCCCGCTGTCTTGGAACAGCGGGACGATCCTCAGCGTACCATGGGCCCGAACCATAAATGCTACAAATCATTGTTCAATTTCAATCGGCGACATTACATCTTGAACCCGTCCCCGTTAAGTTGAGAAATCGTACCAGCCGTGTTTTAGGGTAAACAGATGAATTCGACCCGTAAATGTTGTGTTTTGTAAAGCATAAATAGAAGTTAGCTCGTATTGTCAAATGCGTGTGGCAGCTATTCGTAGCAATACGTTTTGAAACAAACGCACTAACGGCATCCACAAATGTAAAATTTGTGCTCACTACAAAAATGAGCATTTCAACACAATTATTGCGAACCAGAATTTGATGTTTTCAATTGGATTGGTAGAAATCATATAGGAGCAGAAGCTTATCTCCAACTGGTGATAGGTGCTGCACATATACATTTGGCTTTGGAAATACTGATACTTGTTTAAATTAGTGTGGTGCAACGGCCAGAAATCGGCCTGGCCGGCCGGCCATTATTCCGATTCAGCAATTGCTTAACATCACATATAAACACTGAAACCGTACTTAATTGCTGACGTATTAATTGAATATGTTTAATCATATTTTTTAGATTTTAAAAACTTTTAGCTGATATCTGAAGCGTTGCCTACCATTATCATTATGGTCTAACTCAGAATCGGTTGAACTGTATCAAAAAGCTGACTTCAGAAACTGCACTGACCTGAATAAGAGCGGGGTCCCCATTTTGAGTCCCAATCAATAGGAGTCCGTATACCAAATAAGAATCCGTAAGCGGATAAAGCCCCTAACCCTAAAATGTCAATTATCCCTAATTGTAGTGTGTTAAATGACTCCAGGACCAAACAATTTGAGTTCGAAATTTTAAAGCGTACTTAAATTTTGACAGTATATACATTCCTATGTATAACCTTGCATTATCGCTAAAGCTATTGACACAATAAATATCTGTCCCTCCTGTTATTCCGGTCACTACAATGGTCATAACTCTAGTGATGTTTGTGATTTGCGATACCTACGAGTTGTGCCTACACTGTAAATTTCAGTGAGTTGATTTTAACTCAGACTGAGTTGAATCACTCAGTCTGAGTTAGGACTTTCAGAACTCAGAAATTAGAGTTGATTCAATTCATTCTGAGTTAATTAATCAACTCAGCCAGAGTCAACTCAACTCAGAGTGAGTTAATGTTCACTGATATTAATTCAGAAATAACTAATTCGCTAGCTGAATTGATTAATCAACTCATTGTAATTTACAGTGTACAGTTTCAGAACGGGTAATGAGTCATTGCCGCAAAAAGTCAGTGATATATAGCTGTAATGTAAATAGAGCCGAAAAAAATTTTTTTGTGCAGGTAAGCCGAATACAGTATGTTTAACTAAATTTCTAAGCCCAAACACGTCGATTTGATACCTGAACCCCCCTTGGCTACGCCGTTGTTTATTGCATATAAATAAATTTACTAGGCTACCGCCCGACATAAACCCCTGCGATTTCATGGGACCCTAACCAATATGAGGGCTGCCGGCCAAGTCCCCCGAACTAAGCAATTTTTCCACCAAAAGCGCCAAAAACACAATTATATACTTTATTAGAAATTTAAGCTGTTCCATGTAAAAAATGAAAATCCCAATGTGGGGCCGTTGACCACTGAAACCCCCACGGCTACGCCTCTGTTTACTGTGTATAAATAAATTTATAAGTAAGTAGTCATGTTTTGATTGCTGGTTGGACTTCGCTTCACTCCTGCTTGTCGTTATCCCTGGACAGCGGGACGGCCTTCGGCGTGGGCCAATATTTTGATCACTGAACGTTTCATCATATTAAATGCATGAAGAAAGAGTGATGGAAAATATTTTGCATAGATATTGTGGTATATAAAAACATTTAGAAACAATGCGGTAAACTGTCTTCTATAAATAAAGCTTATGGGATACTACTGAAGTTGTTTTTAGTTAAAGTAGGTATATTTCACAACAAAGTTGTTTCTTATTGAATTACAGAACCTAAAATGATTGGTATAGTTTCAAGAAACGTAACAATATATGATTGTAATAAAAGCTTGACAATATTTAAACTTTGTATATTGGCCGGTTTGCCGGTCGAACGTCCGATTGGCCGACGGCCGGCATTCGAGTAGAAAAAGTAGTAATTGCACAACAATTCAGAGGGTGACGCTACACCAGTCTGAGGCTCTATGCGTCACCGTTCGGCGCCGTCCGTCACCTGTCAGTCACCGTCCGTTACCGTGCGGTGTTACTCACCCACGATACCGCACGGGGACGTGCGGTGACGTACGGTGCCGGACGACATCAAAAATTAGTGTTACACAGCGTGAATCGCCTGTTTTTACAGTAGCAAAACATTTCACGTGAGCTTGAGTGTTTATCGATTGAAAATGCTCATATTTTACGACTAAAGACACAATGCCGAACACATCGCCCTTCAAACCAAACGTATTTAGCACAATTTAACCCTTTAGCTTCTAAGATTATGCTGATGACCATAACGTGGAAGTCAAGTCGTCAATCGAAGCAAATTGTAGCGGTTATTGCTAAATTGTAAATTAACATATTTTTAGTTTGGAGTGAGTAACCGTACATCCGTTTTCATTTTCTCTTACATCGATGCAAAACGACCGTGTTCGCATCCGTTATCCATCGCCTGAAATCCTGACATTCTATGCTCATATTTTTTGACAAACAATGCCCATTAACATAATTGCGAGATTGCAAATGAACATATTGTTAACTTTGGTGTAACCGGACATAAGTGTCTATTTTTGCGGACAGCAATACTAAATGACCATACTTTTTTGCGTTATCCACAGCTGAAAGTTCTGACATTCTATGCTTACCGTCTCCCTTCTCTATTTCTTATAATATTGCATGAACGCAGAAACGAATGCAAAAATTTTGAAAAGGGTTCGTATAAATAAAATTGCATTAAATCTGACTCCACACCGAGTAATGATGTAGGAAATTGTTCACACATACCAACCGTTACCGCAAAGTAGTACCTATGCAACACAGAGCGGCATTTTAATGTTTTATGCAATGCACTTGACTGGTTCCCCCAAGTCGAGGCATTTTCAGATTTTAAACCTAACAAAACATCCCTTCTTTATACTAACGGCAACAAAGGCTCACAGGCACCCAAAGAACCCTCATCATGACTCCATACCATTTAATCACATTTTATCTTTGTTCGAAATATAGTAAAAGTTTATATTAACCCATTTTTGAATGAATTTATAGAAGAATCGATTCTAAGCTTCTACAGCTAGAGCTTACTATCACATTGGTACAAAAACATTAAAAATAAAACTTTGCATGAAATATACTCTCAAATATACTATGGTTAGTTTACTTATCTGGTTTTAATTTTTATTTCAGATATTCATAAATTTCCGTTTCCAGTACTTCCCGGTGATGCTCCTCGGATAAAACTTTAAATTTCTAAAGTTAAATAGTTGCCATTAAGCTGCCTAAAATGAATAAAACCAGCAATTTCTATTTTTGGTTTCTTCAATTTGTTAATAATGAATAGTGTTGTTTTTAGCCCATCATGTACGGCTGGTTGATATGTGCAATTTTGGAAACCCGATTGGACGACCAAAATATTATAAATATTCTCGTATAACAGGCATGTCATTGGTCTAACAGAATAATGCCTAAATTATTTTGACCGAAATCGAACCGAAATGGTACGCGAAAACTGTAAAAATGTGATAGCATATTATAAAACAAAAGAAATGTAATAGTTTGGCACAGTGAACCGTATATCTGTTTTCGTTTCGGTTAGTTTTACTCTATCCGTTAACACTGCCTTAATATACTTAAAACTTTACCCAGTAAAGATGATACCAGTTCAGTGGGTTGCGCTCTTGTTTTTACAAAAAAGCCGCCTGCTAATAATGCTTTTAGCAACGATTGTGATCCACGCAGTTATACACTTTCACTAACTATATTGCTAAATATATGATCTGGTGTTTTTCCATGAAACATTTAGTGCAATTTGATGATTTCAGTTCAAATATTGCTTTCATAACACAATGTTTCGCGAGGAGGCATGGTTTCAGTCTCTGGTGTAGACAGAATATTTTTCATTTCGAGTTCGGATTTCTTTTGCTTAAACAGAGTTCGAATATTGCACCCTACCCAAGTATATACCTTGCGGGCAGGATTTTTGTAGGATGTTGCTACTATTTCGCCAGAGAACATTTTCGTTAAACGGAGGCGTTCGTACCTTTAGGATAATTTTTTTAATTTCAAATTGCCGAGATTTTCAAAATGAAGCTAAACAAGAAAGCTTTGCGAAAGACTTCAGCGGTCAGCGTTAATAAAATTAGCGATTTAAGCATGAATGATGCTGTGTTTTGTTTCTCGGCACCAGCACCAATAAGTTGCCAAGATTTGGCTGAGGCACTTCATAGTTGCATTCAAATTGGCTAAATTAAATGTTTTCAGGTATATCGCGTTGTGAAATGAAATGGATTTAGGTATTTCAGTGTTTATACACGTAAACGCATAACGTCATTTTTGTTTACTTATAAACAAACCTAACGCTTATCGGTTATATTTTGTTGTTGAGAAGCTATGAAGCAATTTTCAGTGCTATGACTTTGCATAGGCTTATGCTCGAACATATTTTCATGTTTTCTAACTGGAACTTTGTAGTTTTTGATATTTCATGAGATTTTCAAATTTGGGCAATTGGGCTTTCGCGGAGCTGAACGCAACTGAAATACCTAAATTGTCAATGGATTTGGCCGAACGAACCAGTCGGGAATTTCTCAACGGTTCACGTTTTTAAACAAATCTGCAGCGATTTTTTCTCTCTCAGCAAATTCTGGGCGCGCGGTTTATACCTGTTAATGCAATCGCACGGTACATGAAAGTATTATTCAATTCCCGGTCCGGACCGCCAGTTCACCGCAGCTGGATCGGCCTGTTCCAGACTGTAAGCGCCCCTGTCTAGAATTATTCACTCCGGTCGGCAAACAGTCTAGTATTTGACACCCAGACCGCATCGGTATTGTAAATCTTTAATACAAAATATTGATTTTGTATCGATGCGCCTACTGCCGCCGGTGTTGTTCAAGCGGATAAGAACCAAAAATTTTCAAACCTAACCACCGTTTGTACAACTGTATTGACCCGAATAAGAGGGCACTACAGTATGTGTTGCCTTAGTACAACTTGCACACTTCTGTTCTTTATATATCTGTTTTGTAACCGTTTTTCATCTCGTCTCTAGCTTCTAAAATAAAAAAGTAGAAAATGGGAAGAAAACTGCATTTAGTAGTTGTTGTTTGCCTCACCATGATCTTAATACTGCAAGGTAAAGCTGGCGGATCAACAACTTTAATTTGGAAAGGAAATATTTAACTCATAACTAGAGCCAAATTTACATTAGTACTTTTTGAGATCGGTCCGATGCCGGTAGAAAAGGAAACGTGGACTAAAATGTTGTTTTTTGGAGAATCACAATTTAAAATTTTATTCTATATACTGCAGGTGTATGTTATTTTTAAGTGGATGGTCACTTTAGTTCTAAGATACGACCCGCCGGGTTGAGAGAGCCTGTTCAAGCTGAGAAGGACGATAGGGGTCGTGAACCTCCTAAAAATCGACGAACCCGTAAACGTTAAAGCTCACTTCAACGAGCGTTTACTGTTGAAATAGGTAGCGAACAAGTATACACAAAGAGTAAACACAAGTGGGACTCGGGGCTACCCTACGGACACGGATCTTAGAGATGAGTGCTGGATCGAATTATGTCAAACCAAACGCTCGATCCGTCAACATAACCTTGCGTTATCGCTCAAGGTTTTGATACAAGACAAATAAACGTTTAATTCAACGGATAGTTGCAATACCGAATAAATATCAGTAGCGAAGGTCGATTTAAAAATAATAACAGCCCATAACCCAAGAACAGGCGGGTACCCTCTGAGGAGGTCAAATAAATATCACTCAAGGTCAAATAAATATCAGTCCCCCCTCTTATTCGGGCCACTGCAGTAGACGTAGACGCCTGCCTACTGGGAAATAGGGAGACTGACAAACTTTGCCAGAAGAAGGTTTGGCTTACGCTTAGGCTTACTTAGGTATATGTTTACGTTTATGTTTAATAGGCTTAGGTTTTAGCTTAGTGAACAGGTTCTTGTACTTCATATGGGCGATAAGTCGCTTAAAAATTGTTTTGCTCAACAATTAAGCGTTGCGCTACATAATAAAGCTGATGGTGGTCATTTCGCAAGAATTCCCCTCCATCACACGCTTTCGGACCAAAGTTCATCCCAATTTAATAATATATATCATATTTAAATTGTATTGAATTTTATTTTTCAGAAAACATTGTTGCTGTGGCGTTGAGTTCTACAGTCTCGACAACACAGTCAAGTAAGTATTTTTGCATTGCGACCATTTCTATCCTGCCGTTCGGCTGCGGAACATAGCGCAATAATACATACATTTCACTGAATGTATTGGTTTAGTTTGGTCATTCGGTCCAAATTAACTATATGTGCCTGTCTTATTAAGCCTAAGCCTTAACTATAGGTGCCTGCTTATTAAGCTTAAGCCTAAAGCTAAGCCTAACCCTAAGCCCAAACATAAGCCTAGCTTTCCAGACTCTAAACTATGAGTCCCCTCTCTCCCATCGGTAAGTGCCCTGTAACATTACCATACTTTTTATACTAAAGCATAAAGTTTTACACTTTCGCGTTAAAACTGTAGGCCCATGTAAAGATCAGCGGCGGAACGTATTTTTGCGGGACTGCAACGAAGCAAGCTCAAGCTTAGACTAATTTTTTCTATGCTCACGGTTATTTTTTAGGTGACAAGCCCACCTTTGGGCTTATTGTACTGGAGTTTTTAAACAGTATCTGGTTGAAACACAATAAACGCCATTGAAAATTTTTATAGAATGTAACTCCCCTTTTTCTGAAATCCTGGCTACGCCAATGAATCATGTGAAGGTAAAAACGACTCGCAGATTGATACTGTGGAGGGCCAATGTTACTTTTAGTACCGTAACAGTAGATTGAGCGTATTCCTGAGCCTACGCCTAAGCCTAAGCGTTGCAAAAGCGTATTTTGAAGCCTAAACCTAAGCCTAAGTTTAAGCAAAAAATGTAGTCTAGAATGTAAGCCTACTCTTTCACCTCCAGAACCCGGGGGGACGATCCTAAAAGTAACATGGGCCCTGCGGAGTATGATTCAGCGTAACGTAGTATGGGCAGAAACTCCGGAAATATAATGTTTCTTAAAAAATATTTTCTTGAATTTGAAATAAATATATGTATACACAAATTGGCTTCTCTGCATTTTCGCCAAAAGCATAAACCTGAGCACAAATCTGAGCTTAATTAAACGAAAATTTAAAAATTTTGGAAACAGGAGGAAAGTGTACTAGAACCTGTATTAGGTCAACCAAATAATCATAATATTTTAGCATCCATAACCAGTAAAACTACAACGAATGGCACTACACAAACAACAAGTGCAAGCAGCAGCACTTCACCGGGAAATGGAACAACACCAACAACAACGACGCCAAAACCCTCAGGAGGTGGATTCAGTGGAAGCTCGTTTATAGGTAACGATGAAGTGTTTATTTATTCGGCAAAAGGCCCCATACTGGATGGCGCTATACTTTTCTGACTATTTTATAAATTTTAATGCCGTCGTCAGGTACCGATTGACGTCATTCGGTGTTAATCGGCCTCGTTTGGCAACGCATGAAAAACCGCAAATCATTTTGTAAACAAAAATTTTTGAGTTGCGGTGCAGGCGGCGTACGGCGTCAGACGAAACCGCGCGATAAGTTTATATAGCGCCCACATTACTGCTAAGTAAGTCGTATTCTCACGGAACTACAATTGAGCAAGGTAAGGGCTCGAGTGATTTTTTGCTAAAGTTTAGGTCTTAGGCCAAGGCGTAGTTCTAGGCTTATTGTTTACGCTGATGCTTAAGCTAAACTTAGAAATCTGATTACGTTATTGCTTACGTTCCGGAAAGTATCATTGAACGGCAAACGTAGCAGAATTACCATTGAGCACATACCGGAGTCCAAATATTGGCTTAAAATTAGTTGTCTGATGCAATAGAAAATGTTCATGTAGGAAAGAGTTTATTTTAAATTTCAGGTGGCATTGTGCTTGGCGCTGGTCTAATTGCCATTGGTGTCATTGTATACAGGTTGTGGGCGAAGCGGCAACGTCAACCGTATAGAACGTTTTGATACATACGTTAATCGAGGGTGCTGGGTCTTGTACAGTTTTCCTCACATTTCCACTTACGTCTTGGCTTAGGTAAAGGTTTCTTTTAGGCTTCGGATTGGCTAAACTTTTTCCTATGCGTAAGACTGAGCGGCTATTGCAAAGAACAAGGCCGTAACAGTAGTATTACCATATTCCTGAGCCTAAGACTAAGTCTAAGTCTTAGCGTAACAATGAACTTATACATAAGCCTAAGCCTAAATCTCAGCTTAAGCATACGCCTAAGCAAAGGAATTAGTGTAAAGATTAAACTTACTCTATTGCAGTACCCCATAAAAACGTTCCGCCCCTGATCATTGCATGGGTCGACTGAGCATAAGCCTAAGCCCGTGAAGTAAAGTGTACAAGAGCTAAAGTGTGTTGCAACCAAAACTTTTTAACGTTCCAACAAAACATTCCGTTAATTAATTTTGTATACAATAACATTTATTGGCTTATTGCTAAGTTCCGGATACAATATATACCGTTAGGCTTGTCGTGCATTTTACTGGGCCGGGCGCCCCCGCGCGCTGGAACAATGCCAGATGCCGTCGCCTTACGCCACCGGATACCCGCCGCGCGCCGCTATCCGTTGCTAATACAAATGAGTGCCAGTAATTATAGCGCAACCCTTACTTGTTACAAATTATTCAATATAATTCAAATCGTAAAAACGTTATCAACAGAGCTTGCAAAACCAATACACTGCCTGACAGAATATAATACAAAAATCACTTTTGCGTTGTCTTCCACTATTTACATTGCGCCCCCGTAAGTGGGATCCCCGATGTTGGATCAGCTGCTGGAGCCCTCGTTTTAGCCATGTCCTCCTATATTGAAGCGGAAATATTAAATCCAGAAAATAACATTAATGCACCGTTCACAATAACGTTGACCACGGTGCTTCAAAAAACTCTTTAGTCCTAGGCTAGGGCTATCACGAGCTCGTTTTCGAAATGAACTGGTAATTCCCTGGTCTAAAAAGTACTTGTGGCATCGTTGGCAAAAATTCTTATGAATGGCGCATGACGGATAAGTATGGCAATCAGCAAAAATTCTTCGAACCTAGCCACTACCACTCAAAACTGTTAATATTCTGGTCACTACAGTATCATGGCAATGTAAAGTAAAGCGTGATTGTGTCAAATGCGAAGCGAATACTCAAGTTAATAAGCGAATGTTTGGCACAAAATATTAAAATTAATGAGACAGTCTTACCCCAAATTGAAATTTTTGGATGTTCTACGTGCCTTGATATTGTCTTTCATGTTTACTGTATTTAATAAACCTTGTGTTAATTTTAATTGAACCCAACTTGTATTTTAGTACATTTACTGCAGATCAATTATAATTGATGTATTCTAATCCAAATAATGTTGAAATACATGAAATCGTATCGACGTTTCTGCTCAACGATTCATTTGAAATTCAAGTGTCGTTGTTTAAAACATTGGAAATTAAAACTAACACGTAATGGTAAACCATATATGGATTTTTTCCTTTATGTTCCCGACAGAATATAATTAAGGCTTCAGATGGATGAGTGTTAAGCTCAAATCTAGAAAAATTGTGAAAATCGGACTATATTTAAGCGATCCTGGGCCTGCGGGTGCATAAACGAAAAGCCAGTATTTCAACATTTTGACGCTGAAATGGATATATATTGCAATATCAGCAATGCCTCCATAAAATGGAATTGATAAATTAAATACATTTTATTGTCGTTTTCCCGATCGCAAAGCAAAAAGCGGTGTTTTTTCAGGGGAATCTTCCACTGTATCAGAATCGTCGTAATGTTCGGCTGAAAGACAATAAAAATAAATTACTTAATTATCCTTTGTGGGAAACATATTATTTTTTCTTAAAATTTGATCAACAATTTTTGTGTAGGATCGTAACGACAGCGGTGCCGAGGCAGAATCTGACCACTTGAAATTTTGGCTTCCCCGGAAAATTTTATTCCACCTTATAGTAACCCAAACTCCTCAAATGCCTCAACCAGTCTTTTGTCGACTTCCTAGATTATTGAACGGTTGACGGGCGTAATTGTCGCAACCACTCTAAGGGAGCCCCAGAGTTCTTACACACGGCACTGATCACTTAAAATATTTTTTGTATATGAGAAATAAGGTCTATATATTTAGTTCTAATAAAAAAACACTGGCACGTTGTCAAACAAATAACTGCCACGTTGCGCAAACTCCTGAAGTGGAAAATACGGTACTGCGTATATGCTACAATTTGTTGCTATATTCGTTTAACTATAGCACAATTTTTCAAGAGCAACACTACTAACTTTAGTGATCCGATCATGAACAAAACATTTCAACATTTAAATCAAAATTTATAAATCCAGCATGTAAAAATTGTCAGCTTACGTTCGTTCATGGCAATCGCATCCATCGTTTTCTCGGTGCGCGGATCAAACGGGTCGTCAGACAAATCGTCAAAGGTCTCATCGATCCAGTATTCGTCTGCAATCACACGTAGCAAATTATCACTACTAATACTGTGCTCATTTGTCATTGACGGCAAACTCCAGCCAGCGGCGAGTGGCGCTAAACTTTGTTCAGTTTGAGAACGGGGAGGTGGCGCTTCATCGATAACAATTACTGGATTAACGATTATAGTTGGCACACTGATATCAGTTTCGTCCAATGAGCGTTCGACGTTCGACAACAATGAGCAACACGATTGGTTAAATTTTGGATCAAGCGCGCTTGCAACGCAATATGGTTGGATAAATTTTGTATGGTTCGTGCACGAAACGTCATTTGATTGGTTACATTTTTGATCAAGCGCACATGAGACACGATTTGATTGCCTAACGCTCGACATCGATGCATCGTTATACGGCCAAACGCGATTTGATTGGCCGAGCCGTCGATCCAGTGAAGTGCTATTGGATAAGTAAGAGTTTTGAGCTACGTTTGAAATTAAAGTTTGTACATTTTGTTGCGACTGTTCTGCGATAGGTGAAATAAGCGCCAGTACAGCTGAACCAAGATCGATCATTTCAATTGGACTGAACATCCCACTATTTGAATATGGCAGTTGGGCATTGGGTTTTAAGCCAGTATAACTTGTTGCACCTATTTTTAAAGTCTCGTTATTGCCATAGATACTGTTGGTCTTCTGCACATTGTTGGTATGATTACGAATTATGTTGTTGTTACCGTTCAGTTTAGCGGAAACTTGAATCGTTTCAATTTTCGCTAAATTTTCTTCGCTGTTTACTGATCGGTCAGTGTCACTTTGGTTTAAATTAGGTTGCTCTAGTGAATTTTCGTACAACTTTTGACTTTGAATCGCATGTTGCTTTAATCGTTGCAAGTTTGCATCGCGATTTTCGAGTGTCATAACGCACGCTATCATTAACAAAAACGTTCCAATCGCCATTAGTATTGGTCCAATATACGACATCACGGTTAATTGAATTTTTAACCTTGTATTAAGGGTTATATTTTTTGAAAAATGACCCGTGTCCAGTTCTGACATATCAAGCACATCCGTGTCTGACTTATACCTAGCGCTGTCATCGTTAACTGGCTCTGAAGAAATTGTTGCCAGATCAGTTGCGAAGTAGCCTAACACTGCCATCGCGGATCCGGAGCCCGCTAACAGGGTACCTAAAGCCGTTAAACGGCACGCTGATGCTAGAACTCGACGTTCAATGGCAGGTAATCTGTTTCGAGTGCTATGCAGCATAAGCTTGCATTTGCGTTTTGATTTTCGTAGCGGTATCGCAGAAACAGATGTCATACGTGTAACGTTTATCCACGGTTTAGAATAATGAATAATTAAAAATTTAGCAAATACTTTTGTTAAAATATTATAAATATACAACTGTATGTTAAATGAACTATGTACTTAAAAAGCTAACCACCGTTTGATAATGAATCAGATATAAATAGATAGTTTTTCTTAGCCATAAACAATAGTGACTGCGTACTAGCATAATTCTAAACCTACTTTAGCCTAACCTAAATATTAGCCTACGAATTAAGTTAAAAGTATCTGAGACTTCCAGTTCATATGTCCCAGTGGGAAAGTGCCTATTGTTGACGTAAAATGCTTTCTAGTCTGACTAGTTCTTTTAGCATTAGGTTAGTTTTAGACTTATCCTTTACACTAATGCCTAGTTTCAGGCGCAGAAGATGCTTTGGGCTACTGATATAGCTGTAAAAGTAAGATTGACCGAAAAAACCGTTACATACTCATATTCTGTGGCTTTTACGTAATTTCCTCAAGTTACAACACGATGCCGCTGGTTATTTATAATAAGCATACAACAAGAAATCTATTTGTTAATGTTGCTGCTTAGAACGTCATGACGAAATCTAATGTCAACCACAATTACGGCAAAAATTCAACTTTATTTCTTAATTATAACACCAATGTAAATAAATCATTAACGAATTAGCATATTTGAACAATTTTAACTGTTGGAAAAAATATTAAATACCGAAAAATATATCAGTATGATGAAATGCTGAAAACTACAGTGTCAAAATGTGGCAATGGCTCAAAAGCCGATAATCTCTAATCAATGGTCACGGCCCGTGTAAAGATCAGGAACAAAACGTTTTTCTGTAGGACTGCTAATTAGAGTAAGCTTGAGCGTTAGACTAATTTTTTGCTTCTTAAACAAAGGTGTAAGCTCATTCTTGCGCTTAGGCTCAAGCTAAAGCTCAGGTTTAGAAATATGTACATCCTACTGTTACAGCTCTGTTCTATACGTTGGATGTAATCTCCAAGTATAACCAAAACGTATTCGGCAGTTTACAGAGTAGCGGTTCAAACACTTGTCTTGAAGTAACCACCACTGCTGTTGATATTAATACAAATAGTTGTGTTAGACGCGCTTGTACTAAACATGGGGTGTGCACGCATACCCTACTCCAAACACCGCCTACACCGTAATGAATTGTCAAGCGTGTGATGTTTTATACCCTCGTTAATTGCAGTTCAACTCGTTAAGTAAAAATTTATAAAGGAGTGCGACAAAATTAAAAATTTAAAAGATGGCAACGTCTAGGTGTGATAAAAGTAAAAAATTTGGCCCATGTAAATATCAGGGGCGGAACGTTTTTCTGTTGGACTAGAAAGGAGTAAACTTAAGCTTTAGACTAATTTTTTTCCTTGGCTTAGGCTTAGGCTTAGGATTTGTCTTAGGAATATGCTCATTCTTACACTTAGGCGTAGGCTTAGGCTTAGGCTTAGGAATATGCTAATAATGCCGTTCCACCCCTGTTCTTTACATTGGCCAAAAATTTAACTTTATGTTTCAACTAAAATTTTCAAATAAATCCAATCTAAACCAGCGTCTAATATGTTATTAAGAAGCCGTGTGCAGCGACCGCATACATGTCCTTGTAAACTTGTGGCCATAAACGGGGGGGAGCAAAAAAATGTAATGTATTATTTTTGACCAAAAAAAAACACCCAAACAAACCCACAAACACCCCCCCGGAGTGTAGGTCTATATACTCAATTCAACAGGAGTGGTCATTTGAAATATAGACCAAATGCAAAATGGCTCAGCTGAAATAGGGCCTACTTAATAACAAAACTGAAAAATTCCAAGTTTTCAGCGTGAACTGTGCGTAACTCGTTTTCATAAAACATTGAGAATGCAATTAATTCCCAAACAGTCTGTGGTGAGTCGGCATGTATCAATATGCCAGAGCTAAACGTTCAGGACCGCACAGGTACGAATAATATAACTAAACTGATCAAGAAACATTGAGACCTACTCCAGTCGTCAAAGCAAAACGAATTAGTGGGTTGTATTAACGAGTAAGACCACGTCGTTTGTTCGTTTTGGCCCTACCACCAACGTTGTAGTAAGCCAATTACAGGCATCGTGAAAGCTCATTTGTTTTAGATGTGATTATGCGCTGTTAAACTAATTAATATTGCATAGTTTTTCTTGTTATAACCAAGGCGTGAGATACGCTTTTAATTATCTCGATTAAAAAGTCAAATTCGAATTATTAACCTGTGGAAGTTACTAGCCGCTAGAAGTAAAAAGTTAACCCAAACGACAACAATTATTGGTGCTAGTCACGCTTGCTCAACTTCATTTTGTTGAAAAACACAGAAAACGTTACAAAATTGTAAATTAAATTAAAACATAAACTTTTTAGAATCATAATGACGGTTTGTTTTGGGATTATACATGTTAGAGTACTAGATATAAATACTAAAGAAGTATACTCAATCAGTCCCGTAGCCGGCTTAATAACAGAATGAGACAAAATTGTCACGAGGGGCATGAAGGAATGACAAGCGACTTCTAAGCAGGATAGAAGTTTTCTAGCGGGCGAAACATTTCGACGGAGGGTGTGAACCATCCCTGTTTTTCTGAATCTAAGTGCGGACTCATGTCTATACTTTGAACTGATAAGGTATTTCACCTAAAATCAGATTAGATTGCATTGTAATAATCATCTGACCTACGGCATTTACTAATCACAATTTTTAGACCTGACTGTAAGATTTATACTGGAAAGAGTTTGCACAATATGAACAATTTTAAAGCCTGTCACCAATTAACTGGAGATATTTGGGGTCTTAATCGTGACTCTGAACGTAAATTCAATAATCCTAGCAAAAATCAGCCTAATGTTAAACACTTAATCGGTGCGCAGTTTCGGCACTGGGTAATAATGTGAAGGTAAAACGAGAAGCAATGCGGAATTTGTTTATTGCGTTAAGCCAGACAAGAAAAAAACGTCCATACGCGGGCCAAATTTGTAAAGTTTACCCTTGAGAACCATTCACTTCTAGTTGTATTCCTATTAAAGACAAGTATAATGATTTGATTTTAGCTTCACGACGGTATCACGGTTTTGTGCTTGTTCTGATCGTTGCTTAATTTGATTTTGATTTTTCAAAACATCAAAAAATGTAAGCTTTATTTCACGGTCCTGATTTATTTTGAATAGACAGCGTACACCAATAACAATGAATAGACTTGGGGGTGCGGTAAATTCTTCAGCGAGTTTATTGGTCAATTTATTTCAAACGGCAACTTACTTTAAGTACAATTAAAAAAAGTTTTTCCTCAAATGAGTTTTTTCATGCGGTGCAACCAAAATTTAAGTCAATGAAAGTAGATCCTCGTCTATACCATGATCTTTCCTGTGGTATACACTCCTTTTCCGTGGATACTGTGATATTCAATAATAGCGTACAGCAGTTTTGCATCAAAACAATCGAATTTTGACCCATGTATAAAACAGGGCCGGATCGCTTTGCGGAGGGGCTATAATAGAGTCAGTTTAAGCTTTACACCAATTTTTTTGCTTAGGCTTAGGCTTAGGCTTAGGCCTAGGCTTAGGCTTAGGAATATGTGTATATATACTACTGTTCCGGCCGTGTTCTTTACATGGGCCCAAATTTGCCACGGTCCTTTATCCCATATCGCGATTGAACGATGGGTTTTCTTTGCAACAGATTTGTCTGCAACAACTGACTTAAATTGCAAAACGTTCAATTTTACAGTATTTGTTTCCACACAAGCGTTGATATTCTGATAGACGCAAAACTCTCGCCACTGCTGTTTATAATTTTCCTAATCGTAACCTTACGCTTTGGGTGGAGGCTAAGGTTTAGGTTACCGCCAAAGTTAATACTGAGACTAAGCTTCAGTCGAAAGCCTGAGCCTCAGCCTATTTCGTTAATCCAACCATTTACGTGTGAGACTTTTTGCGTGGTGGAAGTAAGCGAGCACCGATTATACAGGTTCACCAGTTGTAGTTAACAGAGCATAAATGCTAATTGCCAAGGGTGGATTTGGCCATTGTCCGGCAAAATGATCCATAGCCAGGCCGGCGGGATAGTCTGCCGTAAAGCGTCGGCCGTAGGTAGTCGGTTTCCCCTCGGTTGCATGCATTCAAGTTCAAAAATACTTTTTCAATGGACAACTCAAATGGGTATTTATAGTATATAAAACAATTTAGACAAACTATAGCTAGGAGCACATTGGTTAATCAGTTATATTAATTTACAATGAAGAATTATTTTTGTAGATTTATACTGACAATAATAAGGACGAGTGGGTGAACTAAAAAAACTGGAATTTTTGAGATGGTGGTTTTTTACGCAACACTGCTATTTGGCTTCGTACGCTTTTATAATGTCTGAAATGGCCGACACTGGGTGTTAATAGATATAGAGCTAGAAGCTCGAACACCAATGTATTCGTTCCAAAAATTGATTAAGCATACAACAGTTGACGTTTTCGAATACAAATTGCCAGGAGTGGGATATATTATGAAGCCGGTGTATAATTTCACCTGATATTTGTCGTGAAAGAAACGTTTTGGTATTTGACAACCCTATAAATGTTCATCAGTACGAGTTTAGTTTGTAATTTTGAGACAATTTTGCAAGCTTTAATATTGGACATATTTTTTCGGAAAGAAGCTTAACAAATTAACGGCAACTCTTCGAGTATGACTATTAAAATTAACAAATCCAACATCATTTCTTTTTACCTAAGTTTCCTTCACCTACGGCTGCAAATGTGCAAAAATATTCTGACCATCTGCTCGGGTATTTTTCGTCCTCAATTGCACTATAATAGCGCCCTTTCATTGGTCAAATACTTACGACTACGCGCACTTTTATTAGTCAAATATTTGTTTTGATGTGAAACGAAAACATGTGTTTCTGGCAAAAAAGAAAAACATAACTATACCTAACGCTAAACATGTGACCAGTATTTAGAATCTTGGGAGTGGTCTGACCTAAGAAGCGTCATTCCGGTTCCGTTTGAAAAACTAAATATATATTGCACCGGGATAAAAATGTCGGATCATGAGAAGAGATGTAATAAAATAATACATGAGTTCACGAATTCGGGGATGGCCCTAGCCCCCCAAGTCCCTTCTAATAGATCGGCCGCTGACATTACCAGCCGATTCGGCTTTCTGTGCAAGTTTAGCGTTGCACGTAATAAATTGTGTTTTGTCATGCAGAAAAAGCTTGCGATGAGACCCTGTAATTAGTTTTGACGTAAATTCTGTTTTCTTCGAATCTGCATCAAAAACTTTTTGACGCTGATGTTAATAGCTTTGTTCGTCAGTAAGCGAAATGAACATCGAAATATCGCATCATGCACGATCTACGTTTTCCCTCTTCGGGTGTAAACGAATAGTAAAAATAACGGAAACGGAAACAGATAGTGTTCGAAATAACGAAAACAAAAACGGATAGCGCTCAAAATAACGGAAACGGAAAACTGACATTGAAATAGTAACTGTGAAAGATGTTTTATTTTTCCGCCCACACAATTGAGACATGTAAATATTCTCCTTAAACGTTTAAAGAAAAAAATCGAAAGTGGACAGAAATTTTTAGCATTTTGAATGAATTTCTTAAGTTTAATTTCATTTTGAACAATTGCAGAATATCTGCATTGAAAAATTGCAAGATATATACGTAATCTATATATAACTAATTTTGAGAGTAAAAACGATGAAATTTTCTGTATTTCTATAACGGAAACAGGAACGGATACCGGTGGTATAGACCCTTTTTACATGTCGTTCTGGAGTGGCAGCCCTCCCCCGTTGAACAGTGAAAAGTTACCATTCCATAAGTGGAGGAAACGTTTTTTATTTATCATTTGAACACTATAGTGTATGGGTGACTAAAACAAGAACACCTAGAGCCTAAGCCTGTGGCCGACCTAAACCTAAGCCTTAACCTCAAATATCGGTGGAAAGTGTACCACAGCGCCCAGACGACAAACAGTATATAGCCGATACGTTGTCCATGGTCCAGCTAACGTTGAAGTTCCAGTGGAATTCAAAGTACTAAGCTTGTATAATTAAATAGCTATAAGACTGATAGAAACAGGTATTTATTCTAACCAATTATGGTATATGAGCGGTACAAATTTTTACCATAAAATTATTTATTTTAAGTTCGCATATTCGCTAAATAGATTAGTCAAAAAATGCTCATATATGTCAAATTTACTAATTTTGGGCTATTGTGTTTTCCGCAGAAACCGGCATTTGCCAAAAAGTGATGACGTGTAGTGCATCTGAGACTGTCATGCCCTCGCATTATCATACCACAATTTAATTTAAATTTTGAAAATTTTTCTCCATGACTTCTGTAGTTATGAACGGACATCCATGGTAGCGAAAACATATGCTAAAACTTAAAATAACTTAAATACTCAGTGGAAAACGCCCTGTCTTGGCTTGTATCGCGTTTCAAATTTAAACTTTATTCCTGCTTATATCCACCGGTGCAAAGATCGAAATCTGTTCGAATCGACCATCAAAACGTTAATAAACGTATTCTATGAAAATAGTAGACGAACAACCAAACATTTGTGCAGGTAGTTGTTATTCGAAAAGTCAGCTAAACGTGCGTTAGTTTCAAATTCTAGCATCACCCCCAAAACATGAAAAATCCCGTCTACAGTTCTTGAATTAACTTTTTCCTTATGAAATATTATACTGTCATTTATTCAATTTGACTTTGTCTGAACATGTATTGACAGACAAATTTCACACGGCAATACTGGTAACCGTTCTTTGAAACTAAGTAATAATTTGTAGACTTCAATTCGTTGGTTTCAATGTTAAGTATATGCTAAACTGTTGGTTTGTGCTGGTCAAAAACCCTTGTATTTTTGCTGACGCAGGTTTTGGATATCGAGCGTTAAAGAGTTTGGACCAGTGCATAGAACAGGGACGTAACAGTAGCATACGTATATTTCAAAGCCTAAGCGAAAAAATGATTGTTTAAACCTAAGCCTAAGCCTAAGCATAAAATAAGTCCTAAGATTTAAGCTTAATACTATATGGCAATCGCGCAGAAAAACGTTCTGAACCTCTGGAGTTGACATGGGCCTAAGTTTGCAAGCCACTTTTAAAAAAATGTCTTAAACGGTTGGCAATTATTTTGTTGTCTTTTTATCAATCTTTGAAACAATTAAAATGAAAACAAAATACTTTAAGTAGCAATTATCGGCAGTAAAATAGACAAATCCAAAACTACTTCACTGTATTTCTGCTGTCAGATCCAAAGAGTCCACTCGGACGTTGGTTGCTCAAAAGCGTCCAAAGTATAACTTTTAAGCTAAGGTTAAGTCTTGAAATTGCGTTGCGTTTCTCGATCGCTTCGCTCGCGAGGTTTATTCACTGTCGTAATCACGTGGCCTCCAATTATGAACCTCTGCATCCGGCACCACTGCAATTATTTCGGGTTTGGGTCACAACCAACTAATTATGCTCCAATTAAGTGAGCATTGACGAACAACTAAACTTTTAGACGGGGACTGACATTCATGAGCCTGGAAAATTCGCTGAACCTGTTTATTCATGGAATCGCCGTTAGATATCGTTTTAATACGATGCTACATTTCCTGCTTGGATTAACATAGATTGTGATTTTATGCAGTCTTCGTAGTGAAATTGCTTGAAATTCGTGCAAATAAATTTAACGCGTAGCCCTTAAAAAAGCAGAGAGTCATCCCTACGGTATCATGCGTAAATCACATTTCCACTGAATAGTGAATACTTCTATTTGTATTTTTGCCAACTAATATGTAACTGATTGACTTACGTTTACATATTTTTTGTTATATATGTAAGGTAAATGTTTGCATGTATCAGCGTACGCTTACTATCTTTATTGGGTTACAATAACGCTGAAAAGCCTAATCAATATTATCAGTGTTATTTGAAGTTCGTAACAGTATATGCCTCAGCTTATTCCTATTATTCCTGAGACTATGTCTCGGTCAATTTGGTTATCAAATAAAAAACTAAAATTTTCAAAATATAATATTTCTAATGCTTTATCCGCATATGTAATGTAAATGTTTGCATGTACCAGTGTACGCTTACTATCTTTATTAAGTTACAATAAAGCTGAAAACCTGATCAAGATGACTAGTGTCCTTTGAATGGCGTAAAAGTATATGCCTCAGCATATTCCTATTATTCCTGAATTAAGAGTCTCGGTCAATTTTTGGTTATCACAGAAATAACTATAATTTTCAAAATAAAATATTCCCAATGCTTTATTCGCATTTTTTTGTTTTTTAATTATTTTTGTGAATTTTCATAATATCTGTTAATAGTCGCTGCGTAACTAAGAAAATTCATATATTCACAGCGAAAGTTTACTTATTAGCCATGAATTACTTCAATATTAACTTCTACTTTTTACAGGCTTACCAGGGTTGGCTCAATCCTTGAGTAGTGGTGTCGGTTCCAAACCACAGAGACTCAAAAAATCGAGACCTGCCAAATACCGAGATTTGCCCAAACCGACTTATCCCTGATCCTAGCCCTCTTTGTTATAGTACCTAGGGAAAACTGGATGCCCTTAAAACTAACATGTGTCAAACAAATATGTACTGCAACTAACATAGAATAATGGAATAGGGTCGTTGTTAAACTGTATAAAATGCATCGGCGTGCAACGTTAAGCATGGTCACGTAGACACTTTGGATACCAGGGCCATTTAAAGAGTAGTTGTTTGCTATGTTCTCATATTTGAATGCAACCTAGTATAAAAACTGCATACTGTAGTAAACCGAAAGGGAGTTCATATTTTTTGGCCTCTCCAAAGGGTTCCCCCTGTTATTCAGTTACTGATTGTTATTTCTTTTTAACCCTTCCACCGCCGCCCTTCTTTACAGATACATCTCCGGTATTGCATTCCCACTGTCCGTTCAATTGAACGTCTATTTGTCTTGCAAAAAGCTTAAACTCGCCATAAACATAAAATTTAGTTTAAATTTAAATTAATTTAAACTCACTTAGGTTTAGTCAAGGTGTAATTTAAGTTTAAGTTTTTAGACAGTAAACAAACAAACACACTAAAGTGAAATTGTGTCACTATAAGAGTAGCTTTTATTTCAAAGAGCAAAGTGCTAGAAAAACAAACAAATAATTGGCATAAAAAATATCAAAATTACATGATTGAGCCCGTACATTTCAAAAAGTTTAAACTATGACAGACACCGATTCAACAAGGGCGGATCTGTGAGGAAGTATATCGTAAAGTCTAAAGTAGAAGAAAAAGTGGACTATACCTTTTAACAAGAGGATGCAACTGAGTGCATTTTGTGTGCAAAAAATACTTTGCCCACAATGGCTTTTTAGCCCGACTCCTCACCCTCAGCCGTGGTAGGAAAAAATTTGACAACGATTATTTAGATGTGTCCAATATGGCATCTTCCAGCCAGTTCATTCTTGGAATTTTGACTTCGGCGAAAATCTAATAACAGGATTTGTAGTGTCATTGTTAGCTTAAATCAGAAGTTTAACTCAATAGTAAGCTTGTTTTACACAGCTGGAAATGTGGAATCAAGCGATACAACAAAATTAAAACATATAGTATATATAAATATATACAATAATCAATTTAAGATCAAAAACTAAGATTCATCAGCAAAATACAGTGGGGAAAATTTAGGCCTCCGTTGAAACAATCGAAATTAATACCCGCCGCCAATTCGCACCCTGGCCGTACGAACGCATTATATTATTACTTACCTATCGATGTTTACAATTCCAAATCTGTACCAAATTAAAGCTGAAATTCCCCACATGTGTATTTTCGGCAACTTTCCAGCATCATTTTGTTCACAAGTTTCTTTAAAACATTTTGCGTATATCCCAATGCATAACGACTAGTCTACTTTAAATACCAAATATTTTTTCACCACTGTCATCATTTACATCGTAAAGAAACGAGAAAGGTTCCAAAACGCTAAATAAAGCGGAAATTAAATAAATGCAATATCGCCATACAGTTGAAAGAATGTAATTAAAAATTGCTTGCTTCTTGACATCGCTCTGAATGAGTCTTCAGCGCTATTCGCTTTATTTTTAAGAGATACAGAAATCTTCTATAGTGAATGGCGTAAAAATAGTAAAAATACCAAACACAAATTGCGAATAAGCATATATATAAATTTGTAAAAGTTATCTTGGTGCTGACTTTAAATAAAAACTTTGATTTTCATGCGCGGATGTTCAAAACATTTTGGGAGCTTCAAAGGTTTAAATCTACGAAATCTCAGCAAAACCTTGACGAGTGTGACCTACTGATGCAGATGCTGGCGGAATCGCCGCATTTTTCTATTATTATATTTTATGTCAATTTTTTGTCTATTATGGCTAATGTTAAGAACTGGGCTGTAACAGTGGTATTAGCGAATTCCTAAGCTTAACACTAAGCCTAACCCTAAACCTAAGCCTGAGGATAAGCCCAAACCGGAGCCTAAGCGTAAGCATAGTTCTAAGCAAAACCTTAGTTTCCGCCCCTGATCTTATAATAGACCCTTTATCAAGTGTTGTTTGCGGCATCCAATGAATTTCCTCTGGATCGGCATGTGATTTTTGGCCCATGTTACTTTAAGTGGCGTCCAGGTTTCTGATTGATCTATAAAAAGAGTATGTTTAGATTCTAGATTACATTTTTTGCTTAGGCTTAGGCTAGGCTTACGCTTAGGCTTACGCTTAGGAACACATTTTTACAACGCTTAGGCTTTAGGCTTAGGCTTACGAATACGCTTAATCTACTGTTACGCTCCTTGAAGCAACATTGGCCTGAATTTTTTATATTTATAGTTTTTAGAAGCAAATTTAACTGTTCGTAAACAAATATACAGTTATGTTCTTATCAATAAGAATTAGAAAACCATGAAAGTTAAATAATTAGGCCCTTAGAGCTATGTAGTATATACACTGCACAAATATATACGTAATAAATGTCGAAAACATTTATGCTAAACACATTATTGCGTATTAAAATACAGTGATTTGTGAATTTAAAACTTCCTAAACTGTAAAACCGAGATCTGAATTGAGCTTAAAATCAAAAAGTTTATGATCAAATATACACAAGTAAACTGAACAGTTTTAGGTTACCTGTTAAATAAATCAAGGGCTTTCTTCATTTAGTTTGGATATTAAAAGGAACTCAACCAAATATTTAACTGGTACAAAATGAACACAGTGTATAGCTTTATTGGTTTTACAGCGCGAGATAAAGAACGTCAGGAAATAATTTATGTATATTATAGCGACATATACAGTGTTGCCTGTTTGTGTAAGCGTTGGACTTCGGTTAGCTTAACGGTTTTAGACCATTTTATTTTAGTTTTAGAAGCATAATTAATGTGTTGTAAGAACTGCTGTACCCAAATCAGTCGTAACAAAATGCAGGTAGTGTCGGTATATGTGCACTGTAAGGTGTATGTAAAGTAAAAAGATTGCCGTATATGTGCGCACATTTTGTCACTAATGTTACTTTTTGGACCGTAACAGTATGTTAAACGTAATCCTAAGCCTAAGCCTAAGCAAAAATGTAGTCTTGAATGTAAGTCTACTCTTTTACATACCGACCAGAAACCGGGACGGCCCTAAAAGTAACATGAGCCCATTTTGTGTTATGAAATTTTTGCAATCGACCGCACGTGTGTGTTGTAGCATGCTTGGCTCGAGCACAACAATGCCCGAGGTTCTTTTCCTGGCGTGGTTCTTAACCTTGGGCAAAACTTCGAGCAGGGGTCATCGTCATGCAGACCGCATTGTTCCAACAGGTATGACGTCAACTAATGTCATGTGGGAATGTGTCAGGCAATTAAATTATTTCACGCAAGTGTTTTTCGTCTCACCAAACAATAATATTTTAAATTAAAATACGTCTGAATGGATGATTTTAGACATAATACCTGGTTCGCCAGTTTTAAACAACGACACTATTTTCTGCGACCACGTCACGATTAGGATACGGTTTCAAAAGAATCCTGGTCATTTTTGTATGGTAGCAAATGGCTGGTTTATAACGTAAAATGACCAGTGATCAAAATAATGGCAACAGAAACTGTATATCAGGTATAAGTCAAGTATTTTTTAAATTATATCCTGATTTTGCATGAAACAACGGAAACACCAAAATTTGCAAAAATTTGTGCATTCCATTGCAGTTTAAAAACTTGGGCCAATGTAAAGATAAGGAGCGGAGCATTTTCCTGCGTGAATGCCATAGAGTGTACACAATTGCAATAGCCATTACATTTAAAAATCATCAAACTATACTTGTGGAAGTGGTAAACGCAGTGTGAATGTGTGTGGGTGTCACGACCATTCGTCGCCCGACAACTCGTCTATCGACAACTTGAAATTCGATATTTCAAAGACTCGACGACTCGTCGCTCATTACTATGTTTAGGCATAGCTTAGGTTTACGTTTAGTATTATGTTTGGATATTTTAATTCACTTTAGGACCCTGTAAGGCGGTAAGTTGTCGAGCGATGAATTGCCGTAGATTCGAATATTTGACAGAAACGGATACCTACATATTTTGGAATAAATGAGTATACCAAGGTTCCACTCAGAAGTCATGTACATGTATTGAAAACAGCTCATTTAAAAAAACTAAAAAACTTTGTAACCCTGTGAGAATAGCAAAGACTACGAAAGAACTTGATGGATTCTTTTTAACTGTCTATTTCTCATGTTTATACCCTTCATAAATAAGTCATGACAAACATGAATACACCAGTTCGGCTACCGTAGCAATTTTAAGACTCTGTATGTTATTATTGTTGCATATAGCGCTATATCCATTTCCAATAACGAATCTTTGAGAAATCTTCAGGTTAAACACTCCGTCACACCCGCAACAAGATTAAATTTTTTTAATTGAATTTAAAATGATGCGTATCTTTACGCTTGAAGCTTGGACAAAAATGTAACCCAGATCTTTTAATTACGAGTAGTTCACAACAAATAAACAATGGTCCACAAAATCGTTATAGCGATAAAATTGAAAACATAAACAACACTTCAATTGCAATGTGGCAAGTAATCCCAACAACCAATTAGTACCGTAACAGTCCGACTTTAGATCTTAGAATTTAGCTCACGTCGCTTCCAGGAATTAAAAAACAATTGCAACGTTTTTAACTTTGCTATCATTTATAAGGTTCAACAGCAATAGGTTTAAACCAATATTTCAACCCGAAACAGATCGTTAATCTTGAGCATAACACCGGGCTTGAATGCTACATCAGCTCAAGTTTAAATCTAGCAGATCAACACAAGTTCCAGCTGAGTAAAACAAATACAAAACCAAATGATTTCATGAAAAATTAAACTAATTACCAAAACTATTCTAAACATAATGCTAAGTAAAATATTATGTACACAAGAAGTCAGAAAACGTATACATAAATACGAAAAAATGATCAGCATGCGTAAAGATAATTGCCAAACAACAAAATAAAAGAAAAACTAAAGGGCTTAGACAACTAACTAATTATAGTTAAGTTTCAGCGTCTAGCAACGGTTGCGATTGCTGTATTTAAGCGCACTGCAAAAAATGGTGAATCAAATTAGACTCTGTCCAAAATTAGCTCTACGCGACTACACAAACTGAGTCTCAAATTGGACTCCGTCAGAGTCAGCAAATAAGAGTCAATTTGACTCACAATTTTTTACAGTACACTAAGTTTTATGGGTTGAATCAAAACTTGAGAACTCATTAATGATTTGATATTTATAACTGATATTGTATCAAGCATTCTCTATTGCGGTATTAATTAGGGCTTTTCCATTAAACATATTGAAACCAAATCAAACAGCCAAGTTTCAGCATCTTGCGGCTGGGCTACTGTATTTAAGTGCCAAATTTTTTAAGGGTAAGTCAAATGTTGGGAAACCATTAATGTTTTGCCGTTTAAAACATTGTATTAATTAATCTCTATTACGGCATTAACTGTGACTTTTTTTCTATTAAATATATTGAAACACAAATCAGAAGTTGTTAAAAGACTCGCGATATTGTGATAAGCAGAAACCTACGCTAAATTAGGAAAAGTTTTTTTGTAAAAATTCATATTATTCTCAGTCGATAGTGGGAATATCATAATATTTGGGACGAAAATCCAATAAATTGTGATTTGTGTAAATAGAGAGACGCATTTGCATCATGGGTGAATGGTGGAGTGCACCATAAAAACTATTAGCAGAATTATAGTTCTCCACAATCCGCAATAACAATTTCCGCATCCAGCTCGCCGTAATCGTTTCCATGTGATAGTATCCGATCGACAACTTCCATACCGGTGATAATTTGAGCAAATCCAACATTTTGTCCGTCTAATGATGGCGCAGGGCGCACAGAGATGACAAACTGAAACGGACCGTGTTACTTTGACGGGTGTGTCTGGTTGTTCTGCGGAATACCAATAGAATGAGCTTAAAGTTGAGACTATTTTTGTGCTTAGGCATATGCGTAGGCTTAATAGTTTTACGCTTATTATTCCTTGGTTCAGGTTTAGGCATAGCGATATGATTATAACGCTTCCAAAAGTAAAAAAGGACAGTAAATGTATAACTGAAACCATTAAGGTTTCACTCGGTTGTTAAATACATTGAAAACTTCAGAAAGTGCAATGTTTTGATATACGAGTCATGGACGTAAGTAGCCAGGACTCTGGTTTGTATAATGCCACGTTAATCAGTTCAGTATATATAGATTTGTTTTCAACCTTATTTGTCAACAGTTAGCATTTAGTTATTTTAACAGAAATAAATTTGTCAGTCAGCACGAGGACCTGACCCTTTGCCCCATATTGCCAAGCTAAAAATGCTCAAAATTAGTGCATAGCTCGTAAGTTTTTTTGTTTATATTTCTGCACGACTAAAGGTTCAACCTGAATCAACTGATTATAAATGCGACAGCAAGTTCCACTAGAAATAACGACCTTTCCAATTACATCAGCAAAGGAAGTCAAAGTTCTAATATCGATTTTTGTATTTCAATCAATTGGCAAACATAGGGTGTAGCTAACAGTTTTGGAAACGGCAGGTATGTCCAATTAATACTTCTAAAAAACCACTTTCTTGTATGGCCAACTGAAAATGCTATCGAAATTCATTGGACAAATACCGTACAGGAAGCATTTGAGCCCTAAATTTTTCCTTCTTCACAAACCTGAGAATTATTTGTTCCATTTTTGAAACTCATCATAGAAACAACACCCGGCCGGTCATGGTTCAATGTGTAATTTTCGTCTTTAAAATACGGTCCATAAATTGATTCGCCGGAGGTTCCGTTTCGGTTCACAATATCACCGCCAACCAGCGCCCAATCAGTGTACGCCGCGTGAATGGTTGAATTTTTGTAATGAAGACGATTGCCTGAAATAAATGAATTATGAAATGTCGTTTTTGTCGAGAACGATTTTTATAACAGGTTTTTGCACTAAGCTGGTGAACACTAAAAAAATTTCAAACATCATCACCAACTCTAAGCATATTATTATTTATGGTCGACAGATTTAAGTTTTTCTTGCACTGAAAGAGAGCCTACTACAATTGAAAAATGGACATAGTTCTAAAGCGATTGTACTGAAAACTAAAATGCGTAAAATATTCTACAAGTTTCGCAGTACTCATAATTTTGTATAGTGTAATCAGTTTAGTAATTCTTACGAGTAAAATATAAAAACAAAATAGGCTTAGCTTCACATCTCTCATAAGTACAATAATCGTAAACAATAACAACAACAACAACCACATTATCATCATCAACAACAACATCATCATCAACTACAATAGCATCATCATCATCATCAACAACAACAACGACAACAACAACAACAACAACAACAAATACAATACACGTTCGAGACATTTCGGTACTCAAAAACATGCAGATTTGGATGGTCCGTTACACTGTCATCTTTCATTTATATCCTTGTACTGCTGAACAGACTCTAAACTTCTTGTTTGAATTTTACCAAAACTCGATTAACTTTCCGAATTTCTAACTGTGAAGCTCTATTCTGCTGAGGAACCGTCGCCCCAAAGACTTTTCCTCGTATAAACCGCATGTTTGTTGCAACCCAAAAAAACATTAATTCGAGACTTATACGACATTTATTTAACTTCCACACATAGGAAGTTCATTTTTTGTTGCACCAAGGCAGGAAGATACTGAAATGTCTGCAAAAAACGACGAGCTGCCCAACTGCTCATAGTTTTCTCTAACGTTTATTTTTCACTAAACCAATCCAAATAACCGATCCTTACCGGTAACAACAGATGATCTTTCGCCAGTACACAGTGCTCGAAAGTTTTCAACCGTTCGTGGACAAATTGATACGTAGCATTCGAAAACAATTCGACCCACAGGCATGCCACCTATTGTAATGTCCATATAGCATTTTGGATTCGATTCTGATGAGATTTCTGATTCTTCAGGCTAAAATGCATTAATTCAGCGGTGGTTCCGAAATTTATCATTAAGGGCGGGATGGCAATTGTTATGAAACGCAAATTCTACTGTATGCTATATATGCGCCCAATTTTCTTATGGAAAAATTTGTAAGATACTTTACAATTTTATCACAAAAAATTTCAGACGGTGGCGTATGCCTCTCTATAGATCAGTTATTGCATTCATTACTCATCATAAAGTTTGTTCCCTTTGAGTATTGCCATCACTATTATGACATCAGTTCAAAGGTTGAAAAATTTTATTTATTCTATTAACCCTTTCTCTCATGAATATTTTATATTTCCCTGAGACCTACTTTTATGCTAGGATTCGAACTCCAGTGACTGGAGTGGGAGGCGTATACCATCACCACTCAGCTATAGGAGCTTGACGCTCGAGCCCGAGTGGGTTCTCACGTCTTGTGGTGATTTAGTACTATGTATACGTGTTGCAATTGTTAAACACGGTGCGATATATACTATTTAACGTATATACACTCCGCTGAGTTGCCTACAGGCAACTCAATGTGAGAAGGGGTGAAAATGGTTTTGGTAAATAACAACAAATATGATATTGTTTGGTTGGGGAGTTTAGAAGTTTTATTATACGTGCGTTTCTTTCTGTAAATCATTTTCTGCTTTCAAACTAATTCTCAGCCAAAATTCTATTTATATTTCATCAACTAGTATTGATTCGTTTAAAAAGTTTGTTATAATATAAGGCTTAACCACAACCCAATGAATGGTGCTATATTTGTCGTGCGGCAGCGTCCGTCACCGCGCGACATCTTACACGAATTGAAGTAGGTAAGGCAGGAGGACGAGCGACGGTGACCGGTGGCACTGTTTGAAATTACTGTCAAAAGTTATAGAGTCATTTTAAAAGCGTTTAAGATTCTGTGCCTAAACCTGATCTGGGCTTATGTATATACATTAACCTAAATGAGCAATAATAGATGTGTAGCATTGTTATAAATTTTGGCGGCCGCCTAATTAGCCCTTGTTTATTATCTTTATATATACGAATTAAAATAATATATAGGCGCAGCCGGAGGTGAAAATACCGATGCAAGAGCTGAAGGTCAGTAAAATTGGTCGAAGCTGGACCGCAGGTGAAGGCCGCGACGAAGCGAATCCCGTAGTTAAAACAATCTTTAGTTTGCTATCATCTGAGCTAATATGTTTAGAGTGTTGCCGAAAATTTTTGAGTTAGGTATATTTTTTAAGAAATCTCAGCCACTTAAGGCTCAAATTTGTAGCAAAACTTAAAGCGAAACACTATCAAAGATACATTTTTGGAAAACTATCACAAGTTTCACTTCTGAAATTGTCGGAGCCTTTGTCAGAAATTCAACCGCAGCCGCATCCGCAGGTTGATTTAGCTAAATTTTACAACCGTAATTGTCGGAACCTCCGGCAGAAATTCTACCTGAGCCACATCTGGAGGTCGATTTGGCCTCCGGTTGTACCCCGCTGCTTACCATTTTTGGTGTGAATTTCTTTGTCTCGAACGGTATATGAAGTGAGCGAGCTGGATTATACAAATGGCAGTTAATACTTATCTGCAATTCAAGCCATGCAATAAACAGCTGTTTTTATTAAATCACCTCTTAACATGACTGAAATATATCAAAAACATTACAAGTTTTCTAAAATAACTATAAGATGCCAACACAACTGCTTAATTTATCGCACTTTAGGAATAATTCGGGTTGAGCTCAGGCCCCTACCAACCTAGGTTTACGTACGTCTTGAATGTATCAGGTTGTAAAAATAGGTAATTTGTATAATTGACCTTCAACCCTCAATTTTGGAGTGGGATTTTTGTAAAAATATTTGTATCTAAGACTTGTGTCTGGAAAATAAGCGAAAGTCTTTTATTTTAAACATATTTGAATCATATTTCAGAAATATTTTATCTTTAACATTCAATAAAATATAGTCACATTGAATCGGTCCGACACTGATGTATCAGACAATGACTAAACAATGTTACTTAAAACATTACTGCAGAGGTTTTCTCAATTAATAGCAAAATTTGGCAAACGGAAACTCGTTGGAAACAGTATTTAAATTCTCAAAAAATTCCATCGATTTTTTCGACAGCAACTTTAGAGTCACTGATTACAATCGTAAAACTCCAATACTTCAGTAACCAACTTCCGGTTCGGCGTCCGCCACTGCCGGATCGTTACGATCCAGTCTACAAGGCCGCCCAATCTTTTGACTGAATTTCATTTTTTCAATTACGGTTTAAACCACTGCCATGTTTTAAGCACACGTAATATTCAACATAAAATATAAAGTACAAAACTCAAAACTGACGCAAATTAATATAAATCATTGAACGTTCTCTAAAATAAGTAAAACTCTTAAACAAATTAATGCACTCTATTGCACTTCACACTATACTCTTTCTCGAAATTTGTAGCACTTGTAGTAGTAAACGAGATAACATTTTATCACGTGAGCGTAGTTAAGCAATGCAGTAAACTGACAACAAGGAAGGGGATTCATTATTTAAAATTTGAACGTATTTCTGTACGAAGGAGCTATGGATACGTTCTGGCCTAGGAACGTTAATTGCTGTGCATTCCAAACGCGAAAAAATGGCATTATATATTTTCACTGTTGCCTAAAAATAAACAAAAACACTATGCAATGCAACAGAATTTTTACCTGCTTAATGCGGTATTTAAATTCGATTTTTATGAATGGTTCTTCCAACATTCCAATGCCTTTATCAGCCACGGGACTGAATACCACTGAAAAAAGTGAATGTCATTTAATAAAATTTTTCTCAAACGGTCACGATTTACGATATTTTTCGTTAATACGATAACGTATACACATTAGGGCCACTAGTAAAACATAACGATCAACCCATGTGGTCAATGTATAGAAACAATAGTATAAGCATATTCCTAAAGCCTAAATCACCCATGTTAACATAAAGCTTGCTAGAAAACTTAGTGTGGCGCTATACTTGTCCTGCTGCGTCGTGATCAACGTTCGGCGCCGTCCGTCACAGTCTGTCACCATATATCGTGGTGAGTAACTCACGTACGATACCGCACGGTAACAGACAGCACCTGACGGCGACAGACGGCACCGGACGTCATCAAAAGTATAACGCGACCCTAAGTATTCTCCTTTACTAGAGGTTTTTGCACTCACAAAGATAAAGTTGAAATACAAAAGTTTTCGAATGAACTCAACATGAAGGCACGACTTATGTATTTTGAAATCTAACGTACGTTTACACATTTCCGAGAACCAAAAATGTCAAAAAAGTTGTTTATAATATTTGAATTGGTCTATTATACAATTCACATATACAGGTCTATCGTTTCTTCAGGATGTCTGGTTTAATACAAATAGACAGATTAGTCACTGGCTAAACGCGGTGCATGCCAGCAAATCAACGATGAAATAACAGGTCAACCGATATCAGATTTTAACCGCGTTCATTAATGGCAGGGTTTTCAAATGTATAAAACAACTATCATCAGTTAGTCAAAGGGTTTCAAGCGGCAAGGCGGGGCACTCTGCGGCGGTATCCTCCAGGTTTGAAACAAGTCCACTTGTAAAAAAATAACAAACGCGCAACAAAAATTCGCATGCAAATGTCTTGTTAAAAACGTCAAAGTTTTGTTTGAGATAATTGCGTAAAAGCTAATAAGAATTTCTGCATTTTGGGTATAATATTGAAAAAATGTTCATCCGCTGCAAAAATATTAAGAGGTTGTGCTTCCAATTTGAGTATTTGGATTCTCGCAAGGAGCCAGTAAAAATAAGTTTTCGAACTAATATTGGACAGCAGTACAGACAGGCACGATTTCGCTTGGAGAGGCAATCACTTCACCTAAAAGTTCTTTTGTGAGCGAGCGTAGTAAGTGAGACATTTTGTTAATCTCACAGTAAGGTTCTTCAGGCAGCAGCCTAAGTGCCTTATATCGAGTCTTTCGAGAAAATTCGGTGAGTGCATACGGTCTTGATCCTGTAGCAAAAAAGGAGTATATAAATTAGCTGTAAGGGCCAATGTAAAGAACAGGGGCGGAACAGTATTATAAGCATATTCCTAAGCCTACGCCTAAGCCTGAGCATAAGCCAAAGCGTAAGAATGAGCATATTCCTAAGCCTAAGCATAAGCCTCAGCCTAAGCCAAGCAAAAGTTTTTCTAAACGCTAAGCTTATTTTTTCTAGTCGAACACAAAAACGTTCCGCCCCTGATTTTTACATGGGCCGCTGTCAGGAACCTGAAATCTTGAGCTTCACCAGATCTAAGATACAGCCAACCATATCTAAGTACAGCAGACCAAGTTCGCTACAAAAAAAACTATATCTTTAGTACGTAAAAACTTTTGAACACAAATTTACAGCGCAGCCCGAGTTTGCAGACACTGTAAAATATATATTTTCTTGCACTTTTGGTTGAAATTTACTGCGTTCTGTTGTTTCGTTGTTTTTGTTTTTTATGCACATGAACGTTTTTGCAGTTTGATGCATATATGCAAGTGTAGTTGTTGAAAAATTCTCGTTTAGATTTAAAATATTGTTGCAAAAAATAATTAGTATACAAAGAACCGTTTCAACGCAAACGTTGTGCAATTAACCTCCCCTGGAGATAGAAGTTTGTGCGCAATCCATGTTGAAATTACACGATTACTGATTGTTTTGAACAGCTAACGTCTGACATACTTTATTAATTTGCATAGAAACAGGTCTAAGCCTATTACTCTAAGGTTAACACCAGGCCGCATCTCGAAAGTGTACGCCTAAAATCTGCTCAAATTTCACGTGTTGCATTTGGGCATTCAGGCCCGAAGTGCGCCCGTACCAAACTGATAATTGCAGGGCTTCCATCCGTGAAAACTTTATAGATGTTCGATTTGTACCTTGGCGTTGAAACGCCATGCCCCCATGGAACGTAGGAGACAGTAACTTCAATTATGACATATATATGTTAAAGCGGTGAACGGAGCCTTTACATCAATAAAATTTTTTGCACGATATGCCTGAAAATTGTCATAAATGTAGCTAAACGAACTATATTTTGAAAAAACTGCGTGAACGAAGCGAGCGAGAAACAACACCTTTTTCATACCAATTCCATTACAAAGTCTTAGCTTGGCGTCGATTTGTCGGAAAAAATATGTAAGACATAAGTTTGATCAAGAGTGCATGATGCCTTTTAACAAGAGTATGCAACTGGGTACATTCTGTGTAGAAAAGAATGTACCAGCACGCGTTGCGTTTTTGGCATACCCCCCTCAATCAAGGGGGGGGTTTAAGCAAGAGGTTCACATAGAATGCATCAGCACACCTACCCCCCCTTAAAAAGTTTCTCGAGAAACAGTATTTGTTTTACTGGCTTTAACAACTTTAACGTAACCTGGAGGGGGATATAGACGTACAGATTGTATTCTCACTATACTGCTATACTAGCGTGCAAAAATCTTGTTTAGGAGGTTATCCCCTAGTAACATGAAGTTCCAATGTTAATAAGGCTTTATTTTCAACGCTTTAATTTGAAAAATCAGGAGATCCTGGTAACTAACTTTTGCACCAGAGCCGCAAAACTACAATTAAAGTCATGCCGTGACGCTCACAAACCTGTAGGTGGCTGTGCCACACTTAAACCTATTTCAAACTAAAAACTAAAACTAAAATAAAACCCTATATCAAAACCACACCTTAAGGGAGTTCCTGGCTCCACCTAGTCTCTCTTAGAACTTAAGTTAGGCTTAGGCGTTGCTACAAGGCGTAGAAATTGGTAAAATCGATGCTATGGCGGCTGTGTCCGCAATGTCGAACTTACCTGGGCCCTGCGTGGCCATAGAACGTCGTTGATTAATGGTTCATATCGTGCTGGCCTAATCTGCGTTTAACGACATAGCTAGGCTATGTCAGCACCAAAATGGTGCTTTTAATATTGTGTGTCTCCGGCGTGGTTGTTGTTGTTGTTGTAGTACCGGTTGGGTGGCTCTCGACCTCGACCGCATTGCGGACACCCAATTGTGTGTGTCGGCAAAAATGCAAATGAGGTCGAGATGCCGATATGGGTAGCCAGGACCGGAATCAGTATTATCATCTTGGTGGTTGCGATCGGTTGTTATTTTTTTTTGGTGCGCTACAAGTGTTTTAATTTATTGGTATTACTAAGTTTTATTGTTAGATCGAGCGAGACTGGTATAAGTAGGGCTTAGTGGATTTAAATTTAAGATTGTCACGGTGGCTTAACATGTGAAGGAAATCAGGCATTACGGATTTAATTGGTGTTGCGCAGGGCGCAGGATCTACCCAGTATCGGATACTGGTGTTATGTGCTAAAAGGGAAATTGGAGTATTAAAGGAAACCTGGGGAAAAGTAGTCTAGTAAATCTAACGGGGTTAGATTTATTATTCTACAACGGTTGGGCCAAATCTAACGGGGTTAGATTGGTCGGAAATTTGGTGTAACTCTAACGGGGTTAGAGTACACGGTTTAACGGGGTGTAATTCTAACGGGGTTAGAATTGCACGGATTCCGGAAAAAACGGCAAAAGTATTTGGTACGGTAAAGCCAGTGGCTGGATTAAATCAGATTCAGACGTCGGCTTTAAGGATTCCGGCTCGGGTTACCAGTTAAATTACATAACCTGTGATTTGCTGGCCTTTAATTTGGGTATTTCGTGTCTTACGGTTCGGGTACCAGTAAATTACATAACCTGTGATTTGCTGGCCTTAAATTTCGGTTATTTTGTGTCC